>VWZP01002231.1:336273-354247 GCA_013396995.1 Dicaeum eximium | reverse complement strand
TCATTCCTCACACGGAGGCACCACTTATCGGTGATGGAGGAGGGAGAGACGGGGAGACTGAATGGACCCCAAAATCTGAGTCCCGTCAGAATCCGATTTTATTGGGAACTTACAAGGACTTATATACTGTTTCAGGAGACTAACAATGTTTACTACAAAGATTAGGTAACAATCAAATACACAAACTTATGCATATCACAGTATTCCTTGTCTGACAGTGCTTAATGAAATTTTCTTTTTCCAGAAAGCTGTCCGATTGGATCTTCTTGCAATCTTGACTCAATCTCAGAGTTCTGTTTGCTTTTGCCAAGGCATTTTATTTATTAAATCTTTTATGCTAATAAGGTCCAAGGTACCATCAGTCTTTTCCATCCCCACAAGTGAGCAATTTTCAATCCACAAAATAAATGTCCTGTTGTCTTTTGCTCTTTTGATCTACTGTTTCACTACAGTGTTGCCAGCATCCCTAAGAAGCCACATGAAAAATTCACAGGCTTTGTGCTATAACTGAGTCTCTCCCTAAGCCCAGCTTTGCCAGGAGTAGGGACATCTCAGAGGTGACATCTGCTCCTGTTCTCCACCAAACTAAGAGCTGTGGTAATAATGTGACCAATTGGGCAAATGGTTTGCTTGTAATTTAAATCTTATGGATGGTGAAACAAAAAATTGAATAAAAATCACAGGCCATGGACACAAGAACTGTCTCTGAGTGTCTCAGCTGCCTTTTGCCTCTGTGAAAACCAACAGTGTCTTAATGTGTAACCAGATTGAGAACATATTGGTAAATCCATTCCATTCAATTACAGGAATGGATGTGCCTGTGTGGGAAAGAAGAGGTGTCAGCCCAGGGGCAACCATGAGTAGTTGTTATAAAGCAGCAGGAGACAATACACTGCTTCCGGGAGCACCTGCAGAAAGCAGAAGAACACACAGCTCCATCTGAGACTAACAAGGGGAAAAGAGGATAAAAACATAGTAAAGAACCAGCTCCCCAATTCTTTCTGCTCCTGTTAGACATCCTCGGGAGCAGCCAACACAACGTGCCTCACCCCAATTGACAATAAGGAGTGTCTCTGAAGCCTCAGATGTTAGTCTGATACACTCAGGTCCTCCCGCGTACTCCCACACCCCTCCTGGTGCCAGCACCAGCCCTTTGGCAGCTGCCATGCACACTGACCTGGTGAAAATAACCTGCACAGAAGGAAGAGGCTGGTTTTCAGCTCCTCAGTCTGACCTACTGCCCAACCACATAAGCAGCAGTGCTGCTGTGAGATGGATAGTGGAAAAAAGCATCCCAAAGTGGGGAGAGGAGCAGGAAACCACGGCCCAGCTCGATCCCACTTAGGCCAGCTCTCCATGGCCATCCTGCCTCCCATGGTGCTCCATGTTGCCATTCCCTTTTTGCTTTCTGACATCTAACCCAACCCAACATACCCACAACTATTTTCACTTTTGAGCAAACCAGGCTGGAAAACTGAATTCCTGGGGCACGGCACAGTCTTTGCACACTGTCAGAGAGCGTGGCTGTCCTGCTATCTGTGCTTCAGAAGAGCTCATATGTGCACAGCTCTCTGAGGCTTTCAGCTGCAGCCCTCACCACCTACTTTCTACCTTTCAGTTATGATCTCCCCAGCTGCTCTGTGCAGCCATCTGAGAGTCATCCAACAGTTTTTTTTCAAAAGAGTCTGTAGCTCCTTTGTTGGGGGGTTCATGGCTGGGCAGAGGAACAAGAGTGGGGTAAAGGAACATGGAAGGCAAGTAGCACTTCCATGGTTCATACGGGACACCCAGGTTCCCAGAGCCAGATCCTGCTGTCTTGCTCTGGTGCTGCCCCTTTATTCACCTGGGAGCACCATGTATCTTCAAACAATACTGTTGTCTGCCTCTGGTGGCCTCCTGCATCAAGACCACCCTGTGTGTAGGCTTTAGGGAGAAGCCCCATCCTTTCCAAGATAAAAATCGACTGGAGAGAAAGTTCACTTCAGTACAGATTATATCTGATTATCCAAAACACAGCATAGTCTCCCGGATGCTTCCTTGGCAGTGTGATACACACTTCCAGCACCATCTCATCTTTAATGAGGAGTTGGCCACAGGAGTAACCACCTCCACACAAGATTGCTGAAATTCCCAGGCTCTGAAATCCCCAGGATATTCACTTGCCAGCTCACACCAGTATTTTGATCTTCACAGCCTCAGTGAAGTTGAGCTGGGGAAGACGATGGGTGTTGCAAGATAGGTGGGTGTTGCTCTATTCACAGAGGCAGCAGGTACTTTCCTAATGTCCCTGATTGCTCCTGAGACATTTCCACTCACCTTGAACCCTTCTGGTCCTTTGCAGCCTGGTCAAGTCCAAGAAAGATACTGAGGGGATTTTGGGAGTTCAGTTTTATCATTTAGCATCATGTGAGGGGTCATTAATTAATTAAATTTAACTCTGCAAGCTGCTTTTATTTTTTTTTTTACATCTTTACACAAGTACGACACTAGGTGTGCAGATCTTTGCTTGCATTGATAGTTAACAACTTCAGAGCCCTACAGAAAAGCACAAATGGCTGCCAAAGACAAATTGCTTTCGTTCTCTTCCCTCCCCCTACAAGGAGGCAAGAAGGATAATTGCAGTGTTGTATTCCCCACCCACATTTTTTTCTCACTGCCAAACACATTGCATTAGGAGCAATTAGAAACTTTTTCCTTGTGTGGGCCCTTAGCCTATATATAAAATGCACAAACATTTTTCTTCTTTAAAACCAAGTAAAACAAAATTCCACCTCCTATATGGACTCACTTTCAGGGAGCCAGTTCAGCTGTTAAGGTGAGGAACTCAGTGGGATAGCTACAGCCACAGAGGCAGAGCTGATCTCCCAACCTTAGGAAGGGAGAAAAAGATGCTCAAGGGCTGTTCATTCCATCAAGGAGACAAAGATAAAATGAGAAAGAGCTTTCTGGAAGTTACAGCTGCACACACTCACTGCAGAAGGATTGCAGAAAATACAGCTTAGATCTGCAATTACTTCTGCTTCTGCCAGTGATGGCGTGTTGTTCCCCAAAGGACCTTCCCAGGAAGCAAGGGTCTGTAGCTCAGTGTGATAAACTGGCACAGCAGGACTGAAACCAGATGGACATTAAACACCTAACCCCAGATGGGAACTGGAACATCCATTACCAACATTGCATGCAGAATCACCAACTCAGCAGCCATCATCAGCATGAGAGCCCAGCTAAGATCAGTGCTTGGCACTTACCAGACAGACTGAGAGCAATAGGTGATGGTTCATATTTAGATATTAAGGCAGGTGCAGGCAGTGCCTGTCCCCAGCAACATCCTCATCTCTAAGAGATGCTTTAATCTCAGCTGTGTCTTGGGATGTCTAGACAAAAAAAAAAGCACAATGCATAATCCTCCACAAGCAGTTGCAGCAAATAGTTCAAACAGCAACTTCATTTGGTTTCATGCAGCCACTTTTTAATGCTGGTTAGTGCTCAGACCTGTCCTGCACACCTGATACCACTACGCCCTGTCCACAACACAGCAGGACTTTGCAGGAGCTCCTGAAGCTGAACTGCAGGGCTGGGACTTCATTCTTGAGGGGCCCAGCTGAAGTCAGTAACCCCAGGGCATGGGGCTGTGGGCTGGGTGTGGGCTGCCAGGGATCATAACAGGAAGGGCTGCGCTGGCTGTGTCCAGGTGGGGGTGAGGCCAGAGAGGCAACATTTAGCCCCAGCACTTTTCCTGGGATGCCCCAGGAAAACTGCATCTGGTGTGCTGACCCAAGTCAGGTTTTGTTCAGGATCAAATACGTGTGAGATCTGTATTCCAGATGTGATGAGGTGGAGCAGAGCAGGGAAGAAGCCCTTGCTGGCTGCTCATGTGCACCTTTAGCCCCTTGCCTAGGGCTGAGCCCAGCAGACTTCACCACCAAGCTGCTGTGCCTGGCCCAGGCTGTGCTCCCCTCCCCAAGGGTTCTTTGGGGTCCTCCGTATCTCCAGCCCTCACCCTCCCACCCAGCACTGCTGGCAGCAGTGGTTGCCCCAGCAAGAAGCAGGCACCAATCTATCACAGTGGGTTATCACAGTCTCTCCTCTGACACAAAATAAAATGATCCCCACCTTGCTGCCAGCAGCCTTAACCACATCACAAACAAGGAGGAATCTACAGAAGTATTCAAAACATCTGGATGTTGTGCCACCATAGCAATTAAATCCATGCTCACTTTCTCACACAGTGCCCGGGGGGAAACCGACAGCACAGCAGGGCAGAGGAGGACATGCCATGGTAATTTTGGCTTCCTCAAAGCCTAGATCTGCGTTGCAACCTCTGAAACCACCCTTAGTGGCAGGCCTTGTCCCAGGAGCCTTGTCCTTGCTGTACAGGGGGGGCTCCCTGTCTTTGGAGGACAATCCATGTGCCCATGAGGGACTGCAATGCCCAGGGCTACCTCTTCAGTGCCCGCCTTTAGCAGCCACCATGGAGCTGGGGCAGAGCAGCAGCCGAGCAGGGCTGAGGAAGGGGAACGTCCCCCTAACTCATGACTAGCAGAATCACAGAATCACGGAGTATNGGGCCTGCCCCTCCTGCTCCCCTCAGGAGAAGCTGTGACTGCCATGTCTGCCCTCAGTCTCCTCCAGCTGAACAGACCAAGTGTCCTCAGCTGCTCCTCACATGGCTTCCCCTCAATGCCCTTCACCATCCTCATGCCCTCCCTTGGACACTGTCTAATGGCTTTATGTCTTTCTTACCTCGTGGCACCCAAAACTTCACACAATATTTGAGGTGAGGCTGCCCCGGTGCAGAGCAGAGCAGGACAATCCCCTCCATGGCCTGGCTGGGCCTGATGCCCCCCAGGACATGGTGCTTTCAGGGAGCTGTGCCATGCCAGGCTCCTCTCCCTCACAGCTCCGGAGCTGTGGCTGGAGGAGGAGGCCGGGCTGGATCCACCACGGGTGGGTGAGGAGAGCAGTGCAGCTGAGGCACTTCCAGCGCTCTCCCCTCGCCGCCTGCCAGAACAGGCCCGGCTGCTCCCTCCTTCCCCGTGTGCACTGCAGAGCTGGGCTCTCCCCACCAATCTGCCTGGGGGCCAACGGCACCCCCATGGCAGACTTCCCATGGATCTCTAGTCCATCAGCAAAAACGGAGTTTTTGTCACAACACGACTGCACTGCAGCAGTGCCTCAGCCTGGTGGCATCTCAGAGGGTGAGAGGTGGGTTTCCCCTAGCCCCTTGGGCAACCCGGGTGAGCTCCCTGGGTCCCTGCTGCTTGCACTGCGGCTGGCCTGAGGGAGCAGCTGGGCTGTCCAGTGCCCAAACTTTCCAACCCTCATACTTTGAACCTGTCCAAAAAGAATCCGCTTGGAAATTCCTCATCATGACCACCAATACCCACTTTTATTTTCTGCATCAGGCACACAACAAGGAAAAGAAACTGTAAAAGTTTAAGTAACTTAATTTGCCACTTTTTGACATCTAATCTTTTCTATCACTGGCACCAAGTTCCCAGTGAGGAAGTTAAGGAGAATAATAACACCACCTTGAAGTCAGGTGGGAGATTCCTGCTGGAGGGCTGCACAGGAGCTCCCCAGCACTTACTCCTGTTATCCTTGAACAAAATCCCAAGCCAGCACCCAAACGTAGCTCATGTTACTTCCCAGTCTCTCATCCTTAGGCTCTTGCTGCTTTCAATGCCTTTGGACAAGGCACATGCTCTCTCAATTATCTTCTCAGCAGAAGCTTCTAGTTTATTTGCAGCCCTCAAATACCTTTTTGTTCCAGCTGATTTCATTACCTGGTAGAAACATGTTCTTTGCAGCACGGGTAAGCTTGGCTTTACATGGATGTGTGCTGCCTGATGAAACAGGGCCCTGCTTACTCACTGGAGTTCCTAGAAGTTCATTCAGCAGAAATAAAGAACAATTTGAGAACTTGGCTACCAGGCTGCAGGCTGCAGGCTGCTGGCCAGTTTACAAATCAGTAACCAACCAGAGGAGACTAAAATCCTCTGCCTGGGTTCAGCTGGATGAGCTATTTTTGTGAATAGTGTATTTTCTGGGAAAAAGCATTTTTCAGCATGGACAGTCAAGAACTGCAAGTTTAGGTCAAGTGAAGCAAAGAGTTACAGCTGAAAACAAGCAGGGAAAAAAAAAATTGTAGCATTGAAAAAGTTTAGTCTGTCAACCCTAAAAATTATTTGTTCCAGAAATGTCAAATGGAAACCTTTTGCTTTTTCACTTCAGGATGGAAATTTTCATTTAAAAATTGACCTAAATTTCTATAAGGAAGATATTAATTAACAGGAATAAGAAGGAGACTATATCACTCTGGATCATGAGTAGCATTTCAAGATAATAAGAAAGGCTTGGCTTTCTTTTCTTTATTTTTCAAGGGGAAAAATATCCTGATCTCCTTTGCTTTGAACGAGCATTTCTCCCAAAAACATTCACTTAGCCACGGAGCAAAACTATGACCACCCCCCTATGGGGTGTTGCAAACACTAAGAACAGCTCATAGCACATCTTCAAGACTACTATTTTTGGTGTGCACAACCAGGACCACAGAGAATTTACTCAATATATCCAGGGACATAGGATGGGCAAGGAGAATAAGAAGAAAACTTCAGATCTTTTGATACACATTTTTCTGTAATACAGTAAGTATGGCTATCAATGACAGGGATCCTTTTTCTCCAGCTAAATGAAGGCTTAACTCTCATCCCAGAGTCCACCTGAGGAACATTTTAGAGTCACAGTATTATCAACGTGGGAAAATTAAATGCAGAGAGGTTTTTGAGCTGCGATTATGTAAAGCAGCCTGAAAATTTGAGGTGCCTGCTTTTTTTGCCTGACTTTAGATACCTGCAGCTTGATTTGCATGAGCATTAACGCACCCAGAACTCCTACTGAGATCAAAAAAACAACTCAGTGCCTCTGCAAAAACAGATTGCTGGCATCAAAAAGCAGAGGCACGTGCATTTTCCCAAAATCTGGATCTACATCTCTCATCTGAGGTGGCCTCCAAGCCAAAAGCAGATTTCAGCCTCAGCAGCTGCTGACAGAATTCAACCCAATTTCTACCTCTATAAAAATCCCACAAAACCTCTCTTAGAACTGTGGAGAGAAAATTTATTCTGCTGTCCTCTCTCTTTGTTTTAGGTTGTTGGGTANCTTTGTTTGTTTTAAATTATCCTGATTTGGGCCATTTCTTCTAGAGCCTAGAGCTACTAAAATTGCTCTACACCCATTACAGGCCACTTACATGTACATACACATACCCAAACACAAAAGCAGCCAGTTTATAGGAGACACCTGGAGGTTTCACCAAAGAGCAGACGCACACAGAAGTTGAACAAGAACCCATTCTGTCCATGGGTAGGTACTGACCATCCATGCTCTGCAGCCCTGGGGTTATCAGTGCCAGAAAGCAGCAAAAGGAGGTAATTGCTGACAATGTGCCATCAATCTGTGGCCAAAAGAATGGGGGAAAAGGCACTTCCTGCTTTTCTGACCACAAGATGGACTCCAGAACATTCTGCATCAAGTGTCTGCAGTGTCTACCTGTGGAGTTTTGCATTTTGGAGTGGATGGAGCCATCTCTATTTGGCTTCGAGAAGGACCACACATTGCCAGAGCTTGGAAAGGGCTATGTCATGCCCAGGGAGTGTAACATGCTAGCAGCCTAACAGTGACTGGGTTCCATCCAGCTGTGACAGGGCTGCTGGGTGCCTGCATTCATGTGCTTTTTTATTTCGTGTTCATCACCCTGCCATCAGAGCAGGGTGATACATCTCCGTTCAGCCTCTCTTCTTAGGAGGAGGGCAAAGGGTGAGAGGCTGAGTGCTGACAGAGGGTGAGGTACACAAATTAGCCAAGCAGATTTCATCTAGCCTTGTTTTCAGCTCTGATCTTCATCAAACGCAGCTTGATAGCAGGCAAATTACTGCAGCCCAGAGAAAAGTCATCACACTGGGATGGCAGTGCCCGGGGCAGCAGTGCCAGGTGCTGATGATGCTGCAGAGGGACCATTTCTGAAGATGCTAGGCAGATTTGCACCCTTTGTCTTTCTCCAAGGCAGCATTAAAAGCCACACTTCCCTGTGGAAGAGCAATGATGGACAGAAAGCCAGTAGGGGGTGTTGAGCAGAGAAATCTAATAATTTATAAAAGCAGCTTAACCCAGGTGGCCACAGGTACTCTGAAAATCTGTTCTGGGCAAGAATTGAATTTCCTGTGAGTGCTTTCATTTTGTCAGTCTGTGTTTCAAAGCAACTTTGACACTACCTCAGTGACAACGGCTTTGAAGTCTGAACTAAATGTGCTATGGAGAACATTATTCATAACCACTCAGATGGAGAGGGAATATTTTCCTTTTGAAAGGTCCTGCCAAACCTGTCCTGTGCTTTGTTTACTTTCAGAGGCACTGTGGTCATTCCATAGGAGGAAAGGGGATGAAGGAAAGAAAGGGCAAAAGCAGTCTGGCAGAGAACAGACTTCCAAAATCACAGATCAGAAATTCAGTAAAGAAGTACAGAAATCATTCCAGCTGGAAACTGCTTCTTTGTGTGGACACCCAGCAGTCTTGGGTCCACCTCTGTGACACCTTGGATCTGTATCTATTTTACAGACAGTTAAGCTGCTGTACTTTGTAGGTCAGTGGTTCTATTTGCAGTGGCAAGGTGCAACCCAAACAGCGAGTGTTTACATACTTGGAGAGCACAAATCCTATTCACCCAGAGGGTGCAGCAATCATCAGGATTTTACAGTGCAGGGATTGGCAGGGTTGGGGTTGCATACATACAGATCCACAAAAGCTTTGAAGATACATAATTTTTACATAGGAGTTACGAGAATGAGTTCTGACTAAAGACTGTGCGACAGTAATTTCAAATGCTCCAGGCCCAAATCTGCTCCCACTAAAGTCCCTGGAAAGACTCCAAGACAGCAAGCCAAGACTCTTGTTTTCTGTGCCTACTCTCCTTTTAGTGCTTTTCCTCTGTTCAATTGTCCTCCACTTATGACTGCTTTTTATTTTTTTCCCTGTCTGACCATTTCTGTCATTGGATTAAACCAAACCTTCCTCTGGCACAGGGTCGTTTCTTTAAAGTTTGTAAGGATTTGTTTCCTGAACTCACTATCTTTCATTCCCCATCCTCTTCTTATTTCCCTTCCCTTTCCTCTTCCCTTTTCCTTCCCTTCTCAGGCTTTTTAGTATCACAGCTGGCCCTTCTAGCCCAGACTCACATTTGGTATCACTTTGAATGTATTCTTCCTTCCTGGTGGCTGCTTCCTGCCTGCCCACTCACAAACACTTCTCTGATAAGCATCATATTGCCTCCTGCTGCTCTCTTCTTTTTTCCTTCACTGTCTCTTCTGCAGTTATCTTTCCTCCACTTCCACCTCTTAAGTTTATTTGTTCCTGAGGATCCTTTCAACTACCTCATCTCATCTCCCGTTTTTCCTTTCATATCACCCCAGACTCTCATTCTCATCTTCCCTCAGTTTCTCTCCTCCTTGCTCCCTGTGCCTGCCTTTCTTTACTACACACATAATTCCCCAACACTTTTTTTCTCACAGAAGAAGCTGGGCATAGAGAGGAAGTGTGATATTTTTATTATTATCCTCAGGGGGATATTTGTTACCTAAGTTAGATAAATAAGCTCCTTATGCAATCGGTGGAGAAGGATAGGACAACTTAGGAGGTTTATTAGATGTTGTCTTCCTTTACTGGCTCTGTAGGGAACCTAACTGACTCCACCTGATTTAGTAGCCTGAAATTAATGACATCACATTAATATCCTCTGCACAATATCACTTTTGTTTAGGTTCATGTGAAGGAGAGAGGGAAGGACAAAATATCAAAAACACAAGGACAATATTTGGCACTGACCAGGCAGCCTCAGGTCCCGACATATCTGGTAGGTGCTGGTGGAGTGTGGGGAGTGGCAGCTTTTCAGAGATCCAGAGGAGAGGAAAATGTTTTTGCAGACACCTGGGAGGAATGTGTCCCATCCAGAATGGGGTTTTGGGGTGTGACAGCCAGGTCACCTTTGCAAAAGGCCCCTGGGGGATAGATTTGTATGACAAGAAGGGCAGGGCCAGCAAAAGTGGGAAGGTGTCATCCAGCAAAAGTAAGCAAGGAGATGAGCAATGTAGTGGTCAGAGCACTGAAAAAAGAGGCTGTTGTTTAGGAGACTTGAGAGGATCAATGTTGCTGGCACCCAGGATGCTTCAGTAAAAGTGAAGGAAAGGTGGCCATACCAAGGCTCCACGGTCTAGGTTTTCATTGTGTTGGCAGACAGACAAGGAGATGTTGGATTTGAGAGATGATACACAGAAACCTCAGGAATGGAAAACAGTTTGGATGCTGGAGTCCAGTAGGAATGCTGAATCAAAGATGAACAGCTTGCTATTTCAATTCCTCACTCTGGGGACCTCCACAGACCATCTGTATACCTGGGTACAACTCTGTTATTTCCTCTGCTTGATTTCCTATGTCCCCATCATAGGTCCTGGGCTACAACTGCTCTTGTAACACCTAGTATGTGCTCACTGAGGACAGAACTGAATGGAGTAAGATCCTGCATCCACTTTGGGGTCATAATCTATTGCTCTAAACAGGATAATGGTTAGAAACCTATTCTTTAGCCTCCCATGTTTTTCACCTTGTTTGCCTTGACAGGCCCACTGAAAACCACCAAGCAGGTGGGTGAGTGAAAAAGCATGTTCATCTGGGACAACACAAAAGCTGTCAGATGGGGGAGGGGAGGGGAGGTAGGAAACTCAAAGGCTGTGTACTCTTTCACAGCTGATGTCTTCATTCTTACTGCTATACCTTTAGGTGACTTCCAAGGCTATTAGACAATATTGTCTTACCCAACCCACACCTATCCTTTACTGAGAACCACTTGCAACTCTATTCATTTCACCCACATACAAGTGTTAGATTCTCGTTTTTCTTTTAATGAAAAAGAACTTGCTAAGTCCAACTTTTCCCTGAAATCTGATAATATGCAGGGAAAGAATGGTGGTGGGAGGGCCCTCAGTACTCTTATAGTGAAAAAACATGGGAATTTTCCAAACCAATTAAGAGCCAAAGAGGTGCAAGAAGACAAATACTATGGAACTATGGACATTTCAAGAGAAAATCAGCCTTTGATCTGAGACACAAAATAAAACTAGATTCTTAAAAGTTTCTCAAGGTAAGTGTTTGTCCTCCAATCCCGCTATTTTCCCTCCCCCTCAGCAATGTTATACAAGCACCTTGCTTTGTCAGAAGTACAAAGCACTTGGGAGAGGACAATGCATCCAAAGTGACTCCAGAATAAAACAAGAAAAACCTTTCAGTACAAGGACTTGTCTAGGCAGGGGCAGAGCACAAAGCACAAACAAGTGCCCTGTGTGAGACTGGAGGAGAAGCTGCTTTGAATGTGCAGAGAGAAGGAGCCCTCACCCTTTCTGAGGCTTCCTCAATGTAGCTGCAAAGCTACTCTGACTTCCAGCCCTGTGAATTTCCACTCCAGCCTCGCTGTTTATAACCAGTACACAAAGCCCTTATCTCCCAAGCACAGCTTTAGATTACAGAGAGGGCACGCTGTCAAGAGAGACCCTCAAGGCTAATGAGCACAGGGTTAACCCGGTGCTGCAGCAAAGGGACACCTCTGGAGGAGCTGCTCGAGGCTGGGTTTGCAGCACAGCCAGATGCATATTTCTGTCTTTTTCCACTCTCCCTGGTTAGCTCCTATTGCTCTGAAGCTACAGCTTGACCACCTGATCTCCCAATACCTAGGCAACCCTGAAAGCCTTCGGAGTCCACAGGAATGCGCTGCTTGCTGTGCGCCCGGCGGGATGGGAAAGCACTTCCACAGATGGGAGGGGGGTGCTTTGCAAAATATTGTGGTTGTGAACGCTTTTTTTTTTTTGCGTGTATAACTTTCTGTTTGTCTCTTTGTAGGCATAGCACGGCTTTTAAGCATTCCAATCAAACAACCAGGGTAACTCATTCTGGCAGCCAATTTTAATGGCAAATGCAAGTAGCTCCTGACCCATGTGGGAACTTATAAAAGCCAGGTGCCTCCATGAAGAACACTGAGCTGCTTCCCCGTGAAGGAACATCATACTGAGGTGACACCCACAAATTCAACATGACTATCTTCTGCCCTATGTTTTGGCATCACCCACCCAGGAAATGAGATTTTCTGACAAAACTATTGCTTATTCTGAGAAAAAGCCTCCCAGTCCTCTGTGCTCTAAGGTTATTGCTTCTCAGCAAAAATTAGGAAAAGTACCGTTGGTAGAGTGGAAAAAAGAGGAACCTTTTGGGACTAAATTGGTCTCTCATTACTATAAATGAAAGGCAGCTTAAGCCTGTTGAATATGGAAATATTTTACTGATACTGATACTGATACATATTTTCCCATTCATATCATACATTCAGATAAATTGAAAGTGATCTTTTGTATCATACTTCCCCTGCCTATCCAATGCAGTCATTTCCCCTAATAAACTTCCTAGTGCTTTGTGTGGTCAAGTGTTAGATGTCCCCAAGGAATGAAGTTTCCACCACTTCCTTGCAAGGCATTGCACATCTCTCCATCAAGGAGATTCCTGAGATTCAATGTTCCTTTTATAGGAGCACTCCCATTACTCCTGATTATCCCCCTGCACACATCCTTAAGCAAATCTGTTTAGCATTTACTTTTTTCTAACACTGGCGACAATTACCACATTCCCTCTTTGTCATCTTCTGACTACTTCATGAAGAAAAATTTAGAGATGGCATATTCACAGACAACGTCCCCCTGGTTTTTTTGGTTGCTGTTCTTGAATCCCCTCCAGTATGTCTCTGTCTGCCTAGAAGTGCAATACACAGGACTCAGAGCAATATTCCACATGCTCTGCCTCCCCACATGTAAGAGAGTGCCTTCCCACGCATTGCCCACTTCTGCAGCTTAAGAAATACCATTTCCAATCAGCTAGATGCTATCATTCCTAGATCTCCTCAACACAATTTACTCCTGCTGCATATTTGAGTTTCAAGTTGTTTTTCTCCAGTTTGCATTTTTCCAAGTTGGAACTTGTACTGTTGTTTTCCAGACATTCTTTAATCTCTCTGCAATTGCTTCATATCACCTTCCTGTTTATAAGGGTGTTCACAGTCTTTCCCAGAGCAGCATTGATGTGTTATTCACTTATTAAAAAAAAAAAAAAACAACCCAAAAAAACCCAAAACAAAAACAACAAAACAAAACAAAAAAGTGTAATTACACAAACCATCAGAACATTACTTAGATATCTGCAGTGGAAGACTACATTTGCACAACACACAATGCCCAGCTCTGTTGTTTTAAAATGAAATGGCAGTGACACAGCTCTAAGATCTACCTCTATTCTTCCTCTACTGCTCTGCTTCCTCTAAAATTCAAACCACCACTAAAGGGCTCATGCAGTGTTTAAGTGAATACACCACAACCACAGGATCACCCATGGATTTCACTGGAGTGCTGTTTCACAGTGGAAAGCCACCACCATCACTAGTTCCAACAGCATCAGGACACTCATGTTGGTAGAGCTCATTCCCAAAATATTTACAGTATCAAGTTAGGAATAAAGCTTGGGTATTCCCTGCAGAACATGGTAAGTAAGCCTGACTTTGTCCCTGAACCATGTGCTCTGTGCTTACACACCCACTCTACACCAGCCTGTTGCCAGACCACCACGCTCCCAGGCCTGGTGTTGCAGGCTGGCCTTGACTTCAGGGCTGAGATGACCATCAGGGGGTAATTTGAATGGGCATGGTGTGAATTCCTCACCTGATGCCAGGAGCTGAGACTCTCCAAATGGGAGGTGATGTGTGGCTGCACGGAGCCTGCACAGTGACTTCAACAGCATGTGTGTGTGTGCACAGAGCTTACTGCAGCACCAGTTGTGCAAAGACCTTGAGGCAAAATGAGAGCAGCTTGCCTTCCACCACTCTCACAAAAGAGAGTTTTCATCTCTTAAAACATATAGACAACCTTAGCCATGTCACCTTCCTTTTGGGATCAGTATCTTGAGGTCTTCTCAGCACTTCTGCGAAGGGATGACACCAACTATCAAAGTGTTCAGTGAAGGAGATTGCATATCCAGGGAAGGAGCTGCATATCAGGGAAGGAAATTGCATATCCATTTCTGCCTTTCTGGAGCACCAGCTTACCAATACAAACCCATTTGGCTCATGTAAGCCAAGAACTCAGGCAGTTTTTCATGTCTTTGTGCTCAGCACCTTAACTTGTAGAGACCATGCTTCAGGATAATTATCTAGACAATAAATCTCTGGCCTTAAAACTCAGTGGCTGCTGTCTGGCAGAGGCTGGGAAGGGTCCATGGGTAGTTTCAGAGTGGCCCAGAAAAACCAGGTCAATTTTAGTGTTCACAGCAATACACTTCCAGTGGAAAATATCTAGATATTCACCCCATTACATTAAAACCACTGTCCAAAATAGCACTTGTATCATAGATGACAATAAGAAACCCTGGGTGGGTGAGCAAAGTAAGAGTTTTCTCAGTATGCAGTTTCAGAGTTAGCTGCTTCCCTGACTGGCAGACACAGAGGAATTTTTGCTGCTTTGCCTTGCTGTAGACTATTTGATAAGCACTGTTACTTGCAGCTGGCCATTCACGTCACCTTTATCACCTCCCAGGGTCCTATGAACATCGCCCTGGAAATTATTCTTCAGAAAGAAACACAAAATAATGTTGAGGGGTTTTGGGGGTTTTGTTTTGTTGGGGTTTTTTCTTGTGGAAAAGAATGTATCTGTGAAAAACGTGTATTTCCTTCTGCTGTGTGAGTCTCAGAGCGGGGGATGCTAGGCTTGCAAGAGGCTCTCTCCATGTGCTTCCTCATGGCAAGCCCAACAGGTTTTTAAAGGGAGATGGCTACTGCCAGCAGCAGTTTCAGAAATGACACCACTTTCAGTTCAGTTCAGTTTCACAGGCACACTTTAGAAATGGATCCTAAGGATGTGAGATTAACAGGCAAGAGAAAGAGGAGCCAGCTTTCTCCTTCTTTTCCCCCACGGCTACCAGGGCCCTCCTCAGGCTCCTGTCCTGTTGCCCCTGCTTTCACATTCTTTTCTTCTCAGTGATCTCTGCAGTGCCCTTGCTGGCTGAGGAGCTGATGGAGCAGCTTCAGTGTCTTCTCCCCAGGAGATGAATGTGGCATCCCACAGGGCCTGGGAAAGCTATCCTTGCTGTTTGTGAAGCAGTCACGCCCTTCTTGGGGACAGGTTTTATGCTGGAGGTGGTTGGGTTTGTTTGCTTATTTACTTTTTCTCTATCTTTCTCTCTTCTTTTTCCATTTCCTACTTATCTTCCTTTCCAGAACCCTTCAAACTGTCTCCCTCATTAGAGAAGGCCTCCAGCTCTGGAGTAGGAAATAACAGCTGAAGAGCAATATTATCAACAGTTTGGAGCCAGGGTTGAGTAGAAATACATTGTCCAGCAAGAAGAAGCAAACCAAATACAGATACCCATCCTGGGACTTTGGCAGGACAGTACCTTTGGATTTGTGCCCCTATGTTTGTTTGGGGTTTTTTTGTTTGTTTGTTTGTTTGTTTTTTGTTTGTTTGGGGGGGTTTGTTTGGTTTTTTTTTTCCTAAAGAAAACTGCCAGGAAATGTTTTGTTAACATGTGCTTAAAGCAACAACAGCTTGTACCCAGGCAAGCAGGCCTCCAGCAGGAGCGCAGCATGGCATGGGGTCCTCTGGCAGAGCACACAGGACCACCTCCTGCTTAACAGCATCACTGCCTGCAGTGGCTTTGGTGGCAGCCTGTCCTTGAAGGCCTCCTGTCCACACTCTGATCTAGCCCAACATGGCCCAGCTTCTGACAGGATCACAGCACAGTGACACACGTGCTTGCAGGCAAATTATCACACCAGAGGCTGCGACATGACAGGGCCGGGAGTTAAACCAAGCACTGGGCCTGCCGTGGGTGCAGCTCTGTGTCATCAGAATTAATGAACTGTCATGCAACACAGCTGGCACATACAGGGGATCATTCACACCCTCCTCACATCCACAACAAGGCAAACCAAAGCAGCCTGCTGTGCAGAGGTGCTGGTGCCCATCTGCCAGCCTACCTGCCACAGGCAGCACGGAGACCAGCAGCACAACCAAGTGTGAACCAGGAGACCAAGGCTACACCAAAATGGAAGACAGCACATTAACCATGCAGCGCTGATCTTCCTGAGCTGCCATTGCCACTGATTTATAGAGCCAGCACAATTCATTTATCCAGGCTGCCTTCTTTTTATTGTTATTAATTGTTACGAGGTTTTTTTGGCAGGGATGGAGAAGCTTGTCTGAATAAAAACAGCTTTGGGGATGGCAGCTGGCAGAGTCACGATGAGAGAAGGATTCAGCTCCAGATCTTTCTTCAAAGAATATGTTCCTAGCCAGTACTTGGGTACAATCAAGTGCTGAGATAAACACTAGCACTTCCCAAGGTATAGCTCAAGGCTCTGATCCTGACAATCACGGTTTGCTGGCAAACATTCAGAAGGGTCAAAGACCTGCTCAAGTCTCTGCAGATTTTCTGGCAAGACCAGCGTCCTACTGCATTGCAAGGCTGGAGAGAAGAGGGTATTCTACAGAGACTAGGATGCCTGAGCATAGTGGGCTTTCAGCTGCACAAAATACATCATAACAGTTTCAAAAATATGCACCCTTAAGGGCTGAGAATCTGGTTTCATGCATGTGCATCTTCACTCTGTGGGTGGTGCATGTGTGCTTCTGCAGAGCCCTTATCCACATGCTCCAAGCAGTTTCCACAGCTTTCTCACTTTGCATTCTGTATTAAGCAGGTTTCCACAATCAGAAAAATAAGCAGGATGCTGAAGAATGGACACTCTTAAGTGAACAGTGAGTGTGCTGAGAACTACAACTACACTTCCCCCATTTTTGATACCAACTGAGGGTTTAACTGCAGATCCTTACTCCCTATTTCCAGTACATGTCAGACCCACCTGAACACAAATATGAGCTTGTTTCTATGTCGTACACATTTTGATTTTCTATGCCTGAGCTACCAGTGTGGCACTGCAAGAACGGCTTTCAAACGCTTTGAGTGAGCCAGTGTTTCAGCTACAGGAGAGCTGTGCTGATAAGTTGTGGCTGATGGAATCCAAGATCCTTGCTGCAGGACTGAGCAAGGCAGCTTTCCAGCATCCCATCATCCAGCTTCACTTCCAGCCAAGCCAGAGAACAGTGGGACTTCTGGAGAGCTGCCCTCATCCATAGCCTTTGAACTCCTCATGAAGGACTTTGCTGCTGCCACCACTCACTGGCTCTCTGAAGAATTTGCTTCTTGTGGCTCTTGGGCTCATGAAAATCATGTTTTGCAGCCCCACAGATCAGGAGAGCTGGTCTATCTTTAATATGTTGCTTTCTAATGCCTTTTTTTGCTCACTTCCAGGAAGGTTTTGGCAGTCTTGAAGTTCACTCTTAGGAAAACATCTCACACTATGTCATTAGGTGAAAATGGCCTCTGGAACAGATGAAAAATCAAAGTGCTTGCCCACATATCCTAATTGCAGGAGGACCATGCTCCATCTTTTTGTTGTTTGTTTTTTTTTTTTTTTTTTTTCCCCCACTCCAGCATGTATGAGGAAAACATCTGAAACTGTTAGAATTTATATAGGCAGATTGGCAGCCTTTTGAATTTTAGTTGAACTGTACACAACCATTGAATTTCTGAGCTTGCTTGCTTGCTTCCTGAATATGCACTCGGCAATCAGACCAAGTTTTAGCAGCTCCCACAGAAAGCACGGCTGCGTGGTGACAACAGGTGGGCACTCGCTGCTGTAAACCAAACACCAGTGCAGTGACACGGAAATCAATAACCCACAACAATTTCTCATTGCTGAAGTTCCGGCCCCCTCTTTTGATTTTATATATATATATATATATATATGTGTGTGTGTGTGTGTGTGTATGTGTGTGTGCAT
>VWZP01002231.1:317241-336259 GCA_013396995.1 Dicaeum eximium | reverse complement strand
AACTGTTTTCTTCCTTTGCCACTTTAGCACGTTTGCTCAGGAATGTCTGGACTAAAGGCAGCAGCACATCGTGCCCGGGAGAGCTGAGCTCTGAGTCAGGGCAGCGAGTGCCACCTACTGAAACACGAATTTTCCATCACGGGTTACTCCCCCACCCCGCTTCCCCTCCCCCAGCTTCCTCCAGGGCCTGGGACAGACTTCCAAAAGATACAAAAGAGCAGGAAAGAGGATTTAAGTTGTTTATAAGGCCATAACCCCTATTTTAGCAGGCAAAACCAGGGGTGGGTCGGAAGAAGGGGATTTGTTTTCCAGGTTTTTGGTCCGCCTTAAGCAGAAAGGTACACAAAGAGGGGAAAAAAGTCCCTGCATGAAAAACATTTCCTTTTAAATGGCATGATATGCCTTTAAGGGGTAGGTAGTAGGCAATGATCCATCTTTACCACATACAGACTTGCCTTGTTCTTCCATTCCTGGCTGAGTGATAAAATGTTAAATGTCATTTCCTGTATCAGTGGTTAACCACTAGATGCTGGATCAGAGATTTACCAGAAGTGCAATATTCAAAAGTGGACCTGCTGCTTTCAATAACCCTTTCTTGCACCCCGTGGGAACCATTTAACCTTTGAGAGAGAGGAGAAGAGAAAAAAACATAAAGGGAAAACAAAACAAAAATACCTTGGATTTTGGTAGGGAGAAAATTCTTGAGCTTGGTGTCAATGGCTCACACTTCATATAGGCAGTCATGGGGATAAATCCTTCCCCAGCCCCAGCACCAAAGCTTGTGAGAAATTTTTGCAACTGGGCTGTTCCTGAGCACATGGTTCTATTGCAGCAGCTGGAGATCAGGGACTGGGGGATGAGGCTGTTTGTTTTGCACTGATTTTCTTCCACTAAAAGCCATCATGTTTGGCAAACAGGCCGACACTGGAATCTAAAACATGTACTCCCTACCAGCCCTTACTTTCTTTTACTAGCCTTACATTTTACATTGCAGAGGAGAGCAGTTTATCTGCCCAGGCTGTATTCATTTTATTACCATCATCACAGTCAGTTTTGGGGTTGCAGGGACGAAAAATCATTTTGGGAAGAGCAGTTGGAGAGTTAGGAGCAGATAAGGAAATTTCAGTTGAGGCTGCATTTCTGAAGGCTGAATTTTGAACATGTGGTTGTGCAATTGGCTGCGCAAATCGTTAGGGTTATTTTCCTAATTACATAATATTTGTAAAGCACTTAGAACATGAAACGGCTAAGCACACACCAAGAAATACTAGTTAGAGAAAGTTGTGGCCAAATAGTGGTGGACAAAAATATAGAAATAATAGCAGCAGGTGTTAGGACATACACCTGATGTCCAAACTGCCTGTGTAAGGCTCTTGGCGGCAGCAGCACTCCTTGCTTTTCACTCCAGCTCCTAAATCCCTGCTCTCAAAGGGCTCAAACAACTTGCCTCAGTTGGAGAACACCTTTTTTTCACGGTGGGGAATGGCTCTGCCTTTGCTGTGTGCATGTACCTTGTACAACACGGCCCTTGCCCCTGAAGGCAACCTGCAGGGAGTATTGCAATTGAAATAATAAATAGTAATAACTTTAGAGTTGAGGTACCTCACTCCTTTCTACCTCTGCCAACAGGAAACCCTCACTTCTGTCATTCCTATTTAGTCATTTGCATGGCAGCAGCACCCAGCTGACTCAGTCATGAACCTCACCCCAGCCACGGTAGGTGCCGTGCAAACACTCTGTGGCCACACTCCCTCCCTGGCAGGGCTGATGCACTCAGACATGAAAGGGAGACACTCCCAGCATCCCAGGCCAGGCACAGCTTGACCACAGGGATCCATGCCCTACGTGGAGTTTAGTTCCTGAAGCAGACTCAAGGAGGCAATAGGAATTGTACCTATCTGATCCTGGACTGTCCAGGCAAACAAGGGCAGAGCTCAGTGTTAGCACAGCACAGCACAGCACAGCACAGCACAGCACAGCACAGCACAGCACAGCACAGCACAGCACAGCACAGCACAGCTTGTGTTGCTGTTACAAACAAAGCTGAGTCCAGGGAGGAGGCTTCTGTGCTACTCAGGGAAAAACTGGGACAGTGGAAGATCCAAGAAGATTCCCCCAAAAGGCGAAGTGTTTTTATTCCTCACTCCAAAAGTAACAGGAAATCTCCAGATTACTCATCTTTTCCCAGGAACCCTGGCTGGAAAAAACTCCAGGGGCCTTGCTGTTTTCCTACACACACACAGACACACACACAGACACACACACACAGACACACACACACAGACACACAGACACACAGACAGACACAGACACACACACACACACACACAAGGAGCCTTGCAAAGACTTCTAACACCAGCTGTGCTTGCCGGTGCCAGAACTTCCTGAATCCACCCCCGGTTATACCCTTGCTTGCCAAGCAATGCAAATATTTGAGAGGCCACCTCAATTCTGCAGTGCCTGGTGTAAAAATCTGCATCAAACCCAAGCAGTGAAGGCTGTGACTCACAGCGACTCGGCAGCCAGAAGTCTTGTCAGGCAGGCCAAGCTTTTATATAGCAGGAGGTCACTGGAACACACTCTGGCTCACCTCTCTCATCGATCAAAGAGTGCAACTGCTTAGAAACATCTCCTGCTTGCCTTCCCTTTTTAAAGTCCAGTGCTAAGAAGCTGCTTCCTAGTGGGCAGAGAACAGGATGACACAGATACGGCATCTCAGGGAAAGAAAATGTAGTTTCATCTCAGCAACTGCTGAAACTTACAGCACAAATGAATTCTGCTGTGTAACCCAGAGGCTGTAGCCAAGAGAAACTTGAGTCAGAAGACCTGATTTCAGTTCCTGCCTCTGCTACTGACCCACTGTTTGATCTTGGGTTAGTCACTTAACTGCCCCTGGAAATAAAGCCTTCCTTTGATGACTACTGCTTGGGAACAGCCTGGACATTGTCAAGGACAGGGAAGAGCTAAGTGACATCTGCAGCTGAGGCACAGACTGGCCTGTTGCTGCAAGGTCTATGTGGAAGACGGGTGGTGAAGAACAAGTAAGGTAGATTAAGGGCTTGCAAAGCTTTTCAGGTGTTAAAAAAAGAATTCACAAAATGGGGACACCTCTCCTCTCCCCACCCGCTGGGAACATGGAGTTTCTGGACTTCCAGTATGCAGCACAAGCAAGACAAGCCTCACCAGAGAGCCAGGAGATGACTTGCCTGTCATGCTCCAAGGGTCAAATCTCTGACCACATCAGCAATCCCACGCATTCAAGAACTGTGAATCAGGGCTTCAGAAACTGCAAGTCTGACTTCAACTTCCCAGAGTTTCCAAAGCATTCTCTTGCTTACTGTTTCCTTTTTTATATGAGTACACAGATTATTTTCCATATTTAATTGACTACAGAAGCTGGAACGAATGATCTGTTTGTCAAAGTGTAACGCTCAGCACAGTATGGCCACCTCTTCATGCTTCATATTTGAAAAGCTTTTTCTGCTCCTCTGTAGTTCTTTAATGGACACCTACTGCACAGAGGAAATAATTTCTGACTAAAGACTAACAAGAAACATAATCTCTTTAGAATTTTATTTTCTTTTTATTTTAGGTCTGGTTTATACCTCAGAACTGTACTGATTTTAAGTCAGTTCATGGCAGACTGAGGACACATAGATTCATTAAACCATGTCAAATCAAATGTCTCAATTTTAAGAACCAGGAGTAGCAAATTTAGCCCTTGACACCTACATCTTCATACACAACCTTTCAAGGTGGTGTCCACACAGTACACAGCTCCAGGCTTCAGTTTCAAGACTGACTTCCCTCTCTGCTCATCCAAATGAACTACACAGATCTATCTCAGTGGTGAATATGCAGCTTCTGCCCCACGTGTGTGCTGCCTTGCAGCAGCTTAGCTGAATTTTGACCCAGCCACACTTCTCCATGCCTTCACATCTGTCTTTCCAAATATTCCCTGACAGCTGCAGGAATGGGTGGTGGTGCTATCCGAAGGCGTATGGAGGCTGATGCCAAGGAACCCAAGAGAAACACAAGGTAAGGCTGCCACACCCCTGGGGCTATCACAAGTAAACAGCCCTTTGAGCTGGCTTTAAGCAGGGAATAAGGGAACACACACCTGCCTCGTCCAGAGGTTGTTTCCACAGGTGTACTCTTAACAATCCCCACAGCAAAAGTAGGGAAAACCTGACAGCATTATGTTTATTCATGAAGACTTGTGTTGATGTCCTCCTGCAAGGCCCCAAGCTGAGCTGTGGTGGTTTTTTATCCAGCAAAAAGTAGCAGTAGAAAGCAGCTTGGTGTGTGCCTTCTACCTTCTGCACTGTGTGTAAAATTTAGGTTTATGCTGTTTGGATGGTCAAGGCTTCAACACGTGCAAAAAAACATTGAGGGCATAACATGGATGTAAAAGACCCATTTTCCATGGTCTAGACTTCTGGGAAGTCTAAAGTGTAGCCATGGTCACCCCTGAAATATAAATTAGTTTCTTGGTCAACAGTTTCTGATGTATAGAGACTTTAGCATTAGAAGAAGATAGTGAAGATAGTGTTATGGGGAAAAACACAGAGCTATTTTTTTTTTTTAAGAAAAATGTCTTGCAAAAGGGACTCAAAATTAAGAATTGATACTTTCAGAGATACTGAGAAATTTAATTTTCAATTATACTCTCTATAAAGGGCAACATTAGTGGCATTTTTTCTTTTAAATCTAGATTCTTCTTTATTGCTGCAGACCATGCTTTGCAGCATGTCCATTCTTATCACTGTGCATGGATTCAACTAGTAGTTTGTAAAGCACTGTGACCTAAGCAGAGAAAAATGTGCTGAAATGTAAACTATCATATTTGGTAGGGCTGTAAGCATCTCTCTTAAGAGAATAGGCTGAGCTGGGGCTGTCCAGCCCCGAGAGGAGCCCCAGCTGAGAGGGGCCCTCAGCCCTGGGTGTCCCTGTCTGCAGGGAGGGCTCCCAGCAGGGCCCAGGCTCTGCTCCAGGGGGCCCAGCAATGGCACCAGAGGAACGGGCAGGGACTGATCCCTGGAGGTTCCACCTGGACAGGAGGCAGAGCTTCTTCCCTGGGCAGTGCCCAGGCACTGAACAGATTGTCCAGAGAGGGTGTGGAGTCTCCTCACTGGGGATATTCCAGACCCCGCTGGACACAATCCTGTGCTGTGTGCTCTGGGGTGGCGCTGCTGGAGCAGGGAGGTGGGACCAGTGACCCACTGTGGTCCCTTCCAAACTGAGCTATCCTGGGATTCTGTGTAACACAAGAGAGTTACAGAGGTTTTTATCATTTTGCAGAGAAGCAGTTCCTTCCATGATGGTGCAAACCCTTAAGGCTTACACATCATGAGCTGGGTCCAAAAACTAAAACACAAAAATAATTCCCATAATATATTTTTTTAAAATTCACTTGCTACAGTTTTCAGTTTGAAGATTTCCTCTTTAAGCACAAGAGTTATGAGTTTACATTGAAAACAAAGTAGTAGTGTAATTGGGTGATTGCAGGAACAATGGTGTAATGGGGAAAAATCCCTACACTTTTCCAGTATATAGCTCATACAAGACAACCAAAAGTAGTGTTGCTTGGAAGCAAATCCTGAGATACCCTAGAGACAGAAGCCAGCAGTGCACTGCAAAAGATGGACAGACACAAACAAGAAGTAAACCGGGAAAAACTGGCCATTTGTACTGGGCAAAACTGGGAGGGTTTCACTGTCAGGGGCTGTGAGGGTGACCTGTGGAACCCATTAACTGTCTTGGGCCAGGCACAGCCACCTCTTGGGGCTTTGAAATAGCTGGGACCAGTCCACAGTGAGCCAATGTCCAGCAGGACATGGCACCTCCACTCAAACATATTTAAGCATGAGTGGCAGCTGTTATGAAGAGAGAAGTGAGGAGACATGTTTGGATTCAGGGGAGGAGATGCAGGAAAAACATGGAGGACACTTGTGTACAAGAGCAATAGAAGGATGTGGAGGGTGAAAATGCTGAGGGCATGGCTGGAGACCCACTCTCCAAAAGGGCAATTTTCACTGAGTCAGAGATACCCCTGAGTGATTGCCTCCGTGGAGGTCCCACCCCATGGCAGCAACCCTGGGAGGGCCAGAGAACACTTCCTAGGAAGCAAAGAGCAGCAGATAAAAGCCATTAGGCACTCAACTCCAGTGCTGTGTGCCACTGTCCCCTCACTGAAAAGACTGGGAGGGACTGTGTGCTACCTGTAATGAAAACTCAGGCAGCTGAGCCTTGTGAACAGTAAGGAAAAATCTTTGGCAGAAGATCAGCTTGGCGAAGGAGAAAGAAAGGTGAATGACAACAGGGGACAACTTCTTTTTTCTGTTCCTAAAAACAATAATAGCTCATGGTTTATTACAAGAGCTGAAAAACTGTTTCATCCTGCTCCCTGACTCAAGCTGCTGTAAAATGCAATTATCTAGGATGCCTTTCTTGGTCTAGTGCTCTAAACTTGGTAAGGCCAAGCATCTATTCCCTTATAAGGTTCATTTTGCAACTACCCACTTCTTGCAATGTCTCTCTGCCTTCCAGCTGTTTTATTTTCCCCAAACTTTCCTTACTTCTTTCCAGCAAATAGGGTAAAGTCAAGTAGCTTTACTTCTCTAAATTCGTCACTTATTCCCCCACAGACCTGAAATTATAAACAGCTGTCTACAAAAACACAGTTGCTTCTAGAGTAACCAAGGACTCTGGGAGAGGGTTATGACTTCAGCCTGTGTACAGGGAGAGGGATGGGGGTGCTGGAAACAAAGATCCTGTTGCAGTGTAGTTTCCCTCAGCCTGAACAATAGAGGGACACATGGGATATACAGACAATTCCTTATAAAGAAAACACCTCTCCGTTTACTCAGAAAGTTCCAGGAAACCAAAAGGAATAAAAATCCCAGCAAAGCAGGTCCCCCACTGTCCCCCAGGTATATGTGACAGCAAGGAGAGTGACCACTGCAGATTCCAGGGAGCCTGCCATGGAGTAGATGCCTGGGGCAATGAATCAGCCTCTCTGGTGTGGCCTCTGGGGCCAAGTGACTCCATCCAAAAAAGCCGAGGTGAGGGGAATGGGGTCACTGGCACCAACCACTCTCAGAGGAGCACCTGGCCACTGTCAGCTATTTGGGCAAGAAATGTTACTGCATTAACCCACATTAAATGCTCAGGAGTCAAGATTTTCCAGGCTTATGCATGAGCAAGTAAAAGCACAAAGGTTATTTTTGTTAGCAGAAATTAGCTCCAAATAAAAGCCAAAGCTACTTCCCTGCAAACTGTCAGGAACTTCCTGTGGAGAAACCCAACTGCTGAATGAGAAAAAATTGACTGTTAGTGTGAATGCTTTCAAGGTTTAACTTCTGCATAACTGTTTATGTGAGCATATTAATTTAGACTTGAATTTTTCCTACTCAGTGGCTGATGATTCTGGCCAAGCAAGACTCAGTGCTTCCAAACTGCCAATATGTAGGTGACCCCAGCATTCCTATTCACCAAACCACTGTCCACTCTGGTACCCCTACCTGCCCAACAAGAGCTTTTCCCTTGCAAACAGAGCATTCCAACTTACAAACAATTGTAACAAAATCAGCAGCAACCATCATCATAAAAAGCAAAGTCTGTTGTTTGTTTTCACTTTTTAAAAACTCTATTTTTGGTCATGAGACAAAGCACTTCATCTTCTGCAAAAGGTATTCCCTAAATGCAAACCACTGTCTGGTAGACAGATCTCTAGCAAATTATTTTTCTGAAGAAAATGAGCATTCATTTGTTTTGCATGCAGGCATGAATCTGGATGCAGATTTTATCAAAGTATCCATCACAATGCAACGGCCTCATGATAAAGATGATTCCAGCCTTGGAACTTAGCACTTTCTGCAGAAGTGCTGTTTTCCTTGTGTTTAGACAGGCAATACAGTGTCTTGTGAAGAGAACAAACATCTGTTTTCATCCATAATGCAGTAACAAAGAGAGAACAAAAGCAACATCTTCACAAGAATCAACAGGGCACCTTTCCTCCCTGCCCCTCTGTTTAAGGTCCATCTATATTAGGGTCCATCTGTATTTTGCCACAGGAAGAGGAGAGGGGAAAGGGAAGTAGAAAAGGCTTCTCCATTTAATGGTGCAGCACTAGAAAAACAATCCAGGAATAGAATTACCATATTTTAAAAACTAAGTATTTTGGTTTGTGATCTCCCGATCTCCCAATCTCCCTGCCTCCCTCACATCCTCCCTTTCTCCCTTCCTTCCTTCCTTCCTCCCTTCCTTCCTCCCTCCTTCCCTCCCTCCCTTTCTCCCTCCCTTTCTCCCTCCCTCCCTTCTTCCCTTCTGTTGTATTCCAGGGAAAAAAGTACCACCTTGTGAAGGCATGTTGATACCACCACTGCCAGCTCCTCTACTTCCAGCTCATTGGGTAAGATCAGGAATGTCTAGGTGTGGAAAATTATGTTTCAACTACTTTCATGTCAAGAGCCCTAAGGGTATCTTTTGACACACAAGTTACCAGTACCAGTTTTAGCTGATATGGACACTGTGTTCCCTCTGTGCCCACGCTGTTTGTTCCTGTGCCCAGGCCAAGTCCTCTGTTTCACTTATGCAAGTACTTGGAGCATGGAATTAATCCCACTGAAAACTAACTTCCCCCCTCCCTGCCCTCCTGCACTTTTTGTTTTTTCTGGCTCTCAGCAGGATCAGATCGCTTTGTGTGCAATCACACAAAGGGTGGTGCCAGCAAGTAGAGGGTGGGAAGCAAGGACAGAGTTGCTCCTCTTGGTGGCAGTGGCAGCAGCTGGACTGACAGGGACACTAGAGGCACACACAAACCACCACTCAAGATCAGGAGAAAAACCATCGCTCCGTGTTCACTCATGCTGAGGGACATCCAGCTCCAGGCAAACACCATCGGGTTCTGTATGGCAGAGGAGACTGTACCACATAAACACTTCAGAGTAAGAGCAAACTCTGCTCTGCTTAAAACAGTTTTAAAATGGACGGACAGAGGACACTTCACATGGCAGCACCCCATGAGCCTCTGACAGAGGGAAGACCACGCACAGTTGTGGGCTGTGAAGGAACTCTGCAAACCCCTCTGGGCCTGCTCTGCTCCAAGGCTCCTCAGCTGCACCATCCCACAAGGAAGGTCCTTCATATTTTGGTGATAGACCAGCTGCTCCAGCTGGGCAGAAACTGCCCCCCGGCAGGGTGAAAGGTGTGAGGAAGGCAGACTTTGATCCCGGGAAATTTGTGGAGTGAGGCTTTAAGCTAAAATTGGTAAGGAAACAGCAAAGCACAAGGCTCGAACAGATGAACAGACAGCAGGCCATGGCAGCCACAACCAGGGTGTGTGAGGCAGGAGCAGGGAGGCTGGAAAAGCTGCCCGTGGGTAGGCACACACGTGAAACAAAGCAAGGTTTCCTTTCCAATGTAGAAAAATAAAAACATCTGTTCTCCCCTTTCTCTCCCCTCTCACAAAAATGATTAGCATCAAAGTCTGTCTCCCTAAAGCAGACCCACCTTACATTTTCTCCCACATACTCATCACCGGCTTTGAACTGATGCAGCCCAGCGTGAGAGGGAAATGTCACGGGTTTGTGTTCTCCAGACAGAGGAAGGGATCGTACTGGGGAAAGGAGGGTGTTGGGGGGATGTTGAGGAGAGGTGCGCAGGACCCGTGAGGCCCGGGGCAGATGGGCCTGTGTGGAACTGAGCACCAGCCCACACCCACGGGTGACCAACACCCGGGCCTGCCTGTGCCCCCAAACCGCACTGTGGCACCGCTCCGGCAGTATCCCGGGGGTATCCAGAGAGTATCCCGGGGGTGTCCCGGGTGTATCCCGGGATGTCATGGCCCTGTCCCGATCACGCTTCCATGGCGCCACCTGGCGCCGCCATGGGAAGGGGCGGCCTCGCCGGGGGCCTCTCCGGAGTCAATTAAAATTTAAAAATTAATTACCATGAAATGAAAACAAAATTTTGACATGTAATTAAAAAATAATAAAAGTTAAATAAATCCTTGGCCTGAGTCCCGGCTTTTGCTGAGTCTTCCTGACTGTCAGCCAGCTGTCAAAACAGCCGTGTCACCTTGGTAAGTGGTGCATTACAGCACTTAAAAGTGATCTTGGTCTTTCTAGGAATTTTCGCAATAGCGTGACGTATTAAGAAACACAGTGCTGTCACATGAGGGTGGGTAACACCCCAAATCCACAGAGGAAAGCCCCAAAGAAAGGGGCTTACCTCCCACCCCCAGCCTTACGGTGGAAACCGTACTGTTACGTTCCGTGCCAGATCATCTCTTCCTCAGGAACACCCATCAAGCCCTACCTGTTCAGCTGTGTTTGCAACAGTGAAGTATTATCCCATTATTGCTCAGCTAAGAATTTCCTTTTCCTAAAACAGGATTTTAAAGCCATGGTGCCTAAAGTTTGGTATGTCTTTGGAACCATCAGTACCCAGTTGTGGAGCTTCCTAAGCTGAATTCTAGCCTGCAGGTGAGACTCCAGTGGAGGAAACACTGCATGAATTTCTGCCCATGGTGGCACCTAAATAAACACTCCAGATCTGAGGATGACGAGGACACTTGAAACTCCCACGTAAATAATTCATGGATTGATCTATCACCCTGTGATCTGCACAAGGCTGGCCTTTACTATACACTGTGCTGCCAGTTTCTATGGAAAGCCAGGGAAATAGAGCTTATAAAGCAAGAGTTTATGAATATATTTATCTACATGGTAAGATATTCTTGCAGGACAAGTATCTCTTACAAGTTCTCTTATTTTCTGGAGAAGCAATTGTTTTTGCAGTTGCCTCTGTGGTGCTCTCTTCTGGCTTTCTGAGATGCATATGAAGGAAAAGAGAAGTGATGGAATTTCCTCAGGCATCAGTGCTTCACGACACCAAAATGTCAATTCATTCAGCACAGATTGATTTTACTTTGAAAATTTACAGATTTCCTCTGCTTTCAAACATCTTTGATCAGCAGCCAAATGGTTAATGTTACCTTTAAGCAATTTCTGGGCATCCAGATTTGCTCTTTTCAAGGAATAAGGACTGTTCACAGTGCTCAAATTAATTTCTGCAACAGCTATTGAGTAAGATTGTGTGTGTGGTTTTTTAACCGTAAGACAAATCATAGCATAAAGTATCAATATCTAAAACAAGCAGACATCATCCTATAATAAATATAATTTAAAATACAAAGTATTCTGTAATACTGGCTAACAAAAAGTCTTAAAAGTTCCAAATAGAAATCCAATAAGATTTGAATGTCACCTTCTATTTAACCAAGGGAAATACCTGAAGCAAAAAAAATCCCCAGAAGCATTTAGATACAGTCAGTCAGTGAAAGGCTGTTAGGGTCAAAGGTTCAACCAGATAAAGGTTTATTCCTTGTGCTGAAGGGAAAGTCTAAGTATATCATATAATAAGTCAATTTTTGCCTTGAAAACAGAGGTCCATGAAACACCAAGGATCAACAAGGGGAATGGGAAGAAACTGTTCCCCAAGGAAGGACAAGCCAGAAGCTGAGGGCCAAGCACTGCACAAGCAGTGAGTGCCCCCATGCCTCCAGCCCTCTGGCACAATCCCACAGGACCTGAACAGTGATCATTAACAGCCCTCCACCAGGTGGTACAATGGACCAGGTTCAGTGTCCATCCAGAAAGCCTGGAGAAGATAGGCCAGAGGCAAGGTTATAGCACAGGCTCTAGGTCTCTCCAGGAGACAGGATGGCAGATAGGTACAGCTACAGTCCTCACTATTCCACTCAGTCACTCCTGAGAGAAGTTGGGCTCTGCCTTTCCAGTACTTTGTGGGGACTTGACAACAGCTCAGCGTCCTCTTCTCCTGACTAAACTTGAGTGCCTCTCTCAGCCTCCTTTTGTAAGACATGAGCTCTAGGCTCCTCACCATCTGGGAGCCTTCTGCTGGACCCTCTTCAGGTTCTCCCTGTCCTTCTGTGGCCATTCTGTTCCAGGTGTGGGCCCAGCTGCACTGAGCAGGAGCTGGAAGGAGCTTATCATGGTCTGCCTGCAGTGAGAGCACCCTGCCCGCCCACAGTCAACCAGGCATCCACCATATCCCCAGGTCCTTTTTAGCAAAATTGCTGCTCAGCCAGTTGCTGATATGTGGGGCAATTCTGCCCCAGTGTGGAGCTTCACATGAGTTCTTACTGCAGTCTTTGTTGGTTCTTTTCTTGAGGATTTTGAGGTCTTTCTGGCATGGTCTGGCTCTGGAGGCTCTGGCCTTTGTCTCTGCCACTTTCCCTACTCTGGTGTCACCTGCAGAGATGCTGAGGGTGCACTCTGTGCCCTCCTCCCCACCACTGCTGAAGGTGTTGAACAGTATCAGTCCCAATATTGGCTCCTGAGCTCCTCATTACCAGCACATGTCAGGTGACTGCTGCTGACCACTGTCCTATGAATCTGGCAATTAAACCAGTTTTCCCAGCAGCCCTTTTGTCTCTTCCTCCTTTCCAAATGGCTGTGCTGTAAGAGATGCCACAAGGAAGCTTCAGTGAAATCAGAATATCTCCCCACCCTGCTCCTCAACCAGCCATTTCCTTAACGCCCATTACTGGCTTTATCTCAAATTGAGCTTTGGCTCTTTTGTGATCAAGACCCTAAGCAAAGCTTTTGTAAGTAACTTCTCTTTTCAGAGCAGGAAATGCATCTTGTAAAATTCCCTGCCCTCCTCTACAATGGGATGATGCATCCCTGAGTTCTCCTGAACTACTCTATAAAATCAGCCAGATCTCCTGAGCATCTTTCTGCTTCATGGCTGACTCCCACGGTTCTGCCCTGAGATTCCCGGAGGGAGGAAAAACCCACTCTACATTCACAAGCATCCAAAGTGCTGCTCACCTCCCCAGACTCCCTCCAGTTCCTGAGCAGAGGGCACATCAGGCAGCTGAGACTGGTCCTGCCTTGAGTCATCACAACACATTCCCTTACAGCCCTCAGGAGATTACAGCACTGGCTCTAGGACGAAATAAAGAAGTAAGTTAGGTCCCATTTAGAATTGTACTGCCTCACCCTCAATGGCAGTGGTACAGAGATCTTTGGGTAGTGCTAGAGCTGTTTTTTCAGCAGGGGAAGAAGGGGAAATTCCCAATGAATTTTGTGAGGAGAAAGGGATGCGAAATTGAATAGTTCATGAATGTTCAGGGTGCTTATATGGAGTTTGTGAGGGGAAAATCAATTTTTACTTGTCAAATTGCTGGCCACTTTATCTCCTAAAGTGGTAAAAGATGCTATTTGTCACATAGCCCTTGATCTGTGATTGGGGCTGGCAGGGACCCCTCAAGGTTCTTCATACCATCCTTCCTTCTGTCACAAATGGGCTGAATCTATCTTATTACTGAAAACAAGTTTACAAGGCAGAATCTCCAGGGCACGAGGGCAAATGCTGTCATTAGAAAACCATCATTGTCAGTCTTCCTGGCATGGAAATGTCTGCTGACAGAGGAAACAGCACTGGGAGTGAGCTTGGATGTGGGAAATGAGGTGTTCCTCCTCCTGAGATGAAGAAATGTAGTAGATGATCTTACTCAGGCTGCAGTGACATTTTCTCCCTGCTGTGATACAAGTGAAAAAATTATTTTGTTCCCAGCTCCAGAATGGGGAGGTTGATCTTTAAAAACAAAAGGCTCAGTGATTGTGGGGAAGGGGCTCTGTGTCTTTAAAGCCAGGCATGGAGGAAGCTACAGGTCATTTATTTTTACAGCCATTATTATTTTCTGGATTGTTTAAAAGCATGCAGATGTTTGAAGGGCCTATTCAGCCTTCAGCAAATAAAATGCTCTTTTCTTTGCCTGTGACTGTAAGATTTTCAGGAAAGGACAAGCATCCTCCCATGTGTGTGGATGACATTCAGCACATGATAAACATAACCTGAATATGAATGATTGGTACGAAAACTGGTCATAGCCTGACTTGGTTAATAGTGTTGTTCTTACTAACACATTCTAGACACAGAAAAGCAATTTAAAACCTAGATTTATATATACTATACATACATACATACATACATATATATATACATACATATATATATATACATATATATATACATACATAAATAGAAATAGAAATAGAAATATATATATAAAGAATCCATTATAAAGCCAATCTCAGGCAGCTTTCAGAAAATCTCTTCAATATTTTCAGCATATCTATTCAGTGAATAGAACTTATTGCATATCTCTTTTTTTTTACCATGTCTTAAGAAAAGAAAACAACAGCCGTCCAAAATTGTATAAACCTACCAGAAACAGTGACACCTGAAAATCCTAGGAGCTGTCAGATACATAATAACAACAACAACAACAAAATCTTCTTACATATAGATGCGCAGATTTCTGTTAAAATAAATTGAAAGTCACTTTGAAATTCAGATAGTTCTCACCACATGTGTCAAGAGACTTCAGCACAGAAGTTGACTTACACCTGATATTCTACTAATTATATCAAATAGAAAGTCTTTTCCTAATGACTGATTAGGACCCTAATTTCTATTTTCAGGTTTTTGGGCACTCCTGACTGCAAGCTGCTTCTGAAAGTGAGACTTTGTGCCTTGGACCCTTATGAATGTACATACCCAATTATCATTTTCTCCAAAAAATCCCAAATCCCCACCTTGATCTCCAGAGCACGTATCCCTCTGCACCCTGAAGATGAAATTGCATTTATGTTGTACCAAAAGAGAAGCAGCACAAGGCACAGAATGGGAATGGGGACAAATGGAAAACAGAGTTTCAAAGTTGTGTGAATTTCTGTTATTTCAGTGTCTTGCTTTCTCCCAGTTTTGGGTGGATTGCTGTAGACAATTTTCCTTGAATAAAATATTTTGGGTCAAAGCAAAGATACGTATTTTACCTAACTCCATTTCTGCATTTCTGGACATTGTCCCCTATATGTAACCAGCCCAGCCAGAGGGGAGAGGTTGCTCCTTAGGGAACCAAATCCAGGGCACAAAATGCAACCTAAACTACAACTCCCAGGAAGCAAAGCAACACCTGACAAGGCAGATGTAATGTAATTTGATTTCAGTGTGATTGAAAACACATGTCTGAACATACCTTAGACCAGAGAGATAAAATACCACCATTTGGTCAGGGGGGAGGAGGCGGGGTGAAGAAAGACATTTCATTTCAATTTCATATTCCCTCAAAGAAGGATTTTTTCAGTATTCACCAAAGCTGGAATAATATCAGTGAGAAGCCCCTTACCAGCTTTCCTGGTGAGCAAGTGTTCTGTGTCTCCATGTAAGTAAATTGTGTCATTAAATAACCCTCACAAAGAGCCTCAGATCCAGTTCCAAAGGACAATAAACCAAGTCATAATGCTCACTGAGGATTTCTTTTCCCCCTTGAGAGACCAGAAGTTCCAAACGTTCTTTGGAATGACAACACTGACTCTTCTTTGCCATCACCTACATCTTGGAGTTTCCAGCTGGAAAAACATATAGAGGGCAACTCTGTTATCAGGAGATAACCATTCCCCAGGCCTCAGACCCACTGAGATACCCAGAAATGCTGTTTTCCACAGGGCTCTACCAAGCCCACTGATCCACCCCAATAAATTCATTTACAGAATCAAGTCCTTCATGGTAGCAGGGAGTTTTGGACATTTACAGCACCACGAGAGTGCTAAGTCTTATGATTAATGGAGTAACAAATGCCAGAGAAGTAAGAAGATTGGAAACTCAGTATCTCTGTCTCAGAGGAAAAGCCCCTTATGCACAAGGATGACTGATTTCAACTTAAATGGAAAAAGCAGCTTTTAGTTTTGATCTTAAAAAAGGGTAGTAAGCCTGAAAAGAATTGCTTAAAATGGATATCCCAAAATTCAGAAATCACAGTTCTTTCTGAAGAAGTAAAAGATTTTATTGTACATTTTCTTATGGGAAGTACTATCTTAATTTCACACCAAACAATAAATTAATAATATTTTAATTGTTGAGGCTTATGGATCTGCCATCAGGGTTGTCCACCATGGCTTCTTCCACTTGCTAGTAGCTGTGCAAATCATGGCAGTTTAGCTCATTTTAGGCTGCTTCTTATTCTGATATAGTGTTTTTCTCTGACTGGAAATCTTGCTAAAATACTGCCTTTTGTTTGTTTGTTTGTTTGTGGTTTTTTGTTTGTTTTGGTTTTGTTTTTTGGTGGTGGTGGTGGGTTTTTTGGTTTGGTTTGGTTTTTTTGTTTGTTTCTCTGTTTTGAGAAAGCCTGATCTAAGAATTTATTCCATTTGAACTATGAAGAAAACTAACCAACACATATTGCAGCTGTGCCAGCCTCTGAGCCTCTTGATTCAGATGGCTTCATTTAGCCCATGATTTCCAGTCCCATGCTTCCCACTCAAAACCATTTTTGCATTCAAAACCACCAGCTGCACTGTGTCAAGTTGTGTAAGAACACTGTATATATTTTCTGCTTGAAGTTCATGAAAGTTTTCTGTCTACAACAGAATAAAACCCAACCCCATGCACACTTACACAAGAATGTGTTCATACCATCCCAAATGTCAGCAGTGAACAAGAGGAATGAAAGCTTTCCCTTGGGCTGAGTTACCTGGTGGACACTGAGTTCACCTCTGCCTGCTGAGCCGTGGTAGCTGCACACCCATCTCAGCAAATCTTTTTATCTACGTGTGTCAAGAAAATACTTAGGAAGTTACAGAAACGCTTTCAATGTGCCTCAAGAAATTAGCCAATAAATGGGATCACAGGAGAATCATGGAATGTTTTCGGTTGGAAGGGACACTGAAGATCCTCTAGCCCAACCCCCTGCCATGGGCAGGAACACCTTCCCCTATCCCAGGTTGTTCCAAGCTCCATCCAACATGAGTTTGGATGCTTCCAGGAATGGGGCAGCCACAACTTCTCTGGGCAACTTGTGCCAAGGCCTCACCATCCTCATAGTTGAAAATTTCTTCCTTATATCCAATCTAAACCTGCCTTCTTTCCATTTAAAACCATCATCCTTTGTGCTGTGTTGCAAGATCTGGAAAAAAGTCCCTCTCCATTTGTCTTTGCCCCTTCTATACACTGAAAATTCACAATAAGGTCTCCTCAGGGCCTTCTCCAAGCTGAACAACTCCCAACTCTCCCAGCCTATCTTCACACGGGAGGTGCTCCAGCCTTCTGTCCATCTTTGTGGCCTCGCCTGGACTTGCTCCACCAGATCCGTGTCTTTCCCATGCTGAAGGCTGGATGCATCACTCCAGGAGTAGTCTCACCAGAGTGGAGTAGCAGGACACAGTCTCTCCCTCACAAACAGGAATGTACAGTAACAGATAATTCAAGAACCTGAAACAGCTCAATGATGTCAGGAAATTCAATTCAAATGTGAAAATACTTCCCAGAGACAGCTGTATATGATTTTTTAGTCAATGCCTCTCTCATATTTCACTATTAATCCAGAAATTTACACATTTTGTGGTTTAGGTTTATTCTTATAAAGGAATTAAGAAAAACTTGCTTAGAGGGATTTTGTCTCAGTGGCTTTTAGGGAAACACTACTTAATGTCTTCTTGAAAAGGCAAAGGGAGAAAAGAGGATGATACTCAAATATTTTGCTGACTCCCAGGCTCTGGAACATATCTTTGGCACTCAGGACAGGTCACAGCCTACAGTATCCTAAACCAAACTGATTAAAGGGCAGGGTAGTGGGTCACTGCAGTGTCTTTATGTTATACCACCTGAACTGTGCTGAGCTGCCAGTCAGAAGACAAGAAGTGACTGTAAATAACAAGAAAAATAAAAGGACACAGATTTTCCCCCATGCAGTGTACGAAAAGAAATCTGGTTCGGGATTACTTTTCTACTGGCAGCATCATAGCACAACTTGAGGTTTCCGAGAGCCTGGGTGCCACCAGAAGCAGGCTGCTCCATAGGAAAAGGGAGCCAGGAGCTGGAGGTGACAGCAAGCAGCCTGGAGCAGCATCCTCATGGGCACAGGACAGCCCCCTGTACCTGTGCAAGGTGGGCAGAGCTGGCTTGGTGATCTTAACCAGGCACAGCCAAGAGGCTCAGGAGGAGCCAGGGTCTGGATTGGCAAAGCTGCAGCACAAAGAGTGAGGGCCTGAGTGAGATGTAAGCCCTGAGCACAGCAGGGAAGAGCCTCCTCCCCAGTGAAGGCTCCTACTGTGGCTTTCCCTGGCATCCCCTCTGGTGTCACCTAGTCATACCACGTCTGGTGGCCTGGAGCATCAGTGCCAAACCCTGGGGAGGAGTAGGGAATGCCAGACTGTTAAAAGAGGATGAGGAGGACAGCAGTGCCTCCTTGACCCTCAACATCACTGTGCCACACCACTCATTCCACTGCAATACACAGAGAGAAGATGAGACAAAACACTTTGGAAAAGCTCCATCATTTGGTAACTTAAATAAACTTTCCATCTAAAATTTTCCATCTAAACCAAGGTAGCAAGGGCAGCAGCACCACTCAGAAACACACTTTAATGTGCAATGTATCTTTGTGTGATCTCTCCTTGCACATTTCCTTTCTGTCACTTTGCCAAAGTGACAAGTGCCAGGAGTGACACTCAGCCGCCTTTCGGTGCCTCAGTCTTCCCTGGAGCTCAGTCTGCGTTTCACGCACTCAAACACCAGCTCGGGCAGGCGGCCTCTTGCCATACGCAAGAGCCAAAGCCCTTCACGCCGGGTCGGTCTCGTGGCTCCCCAGCAGAGCCATCGGCTCGTCCCGGGGTGCGAGTGCCCGGTTCCTTGCCGAGGGAAGGCGGCTCTCCCGGGCCCTGCAGCTGCTTCCCCCACCGGGTGTCGCTGCCCGACGCCTTTTCCCCGGCCGGGGCCGGGTCGCGTTGGGGCCGGGGCCGGGGCCGGGGCCGTGTTGGAGCTGGGCCGGGGCTGGGTTGGGGTTGGCGTCGGGGCTCAGCCGGGGCTCGACCGGGACCGGGGCCAGGCTGGGGCTGTGTTGGGGCCGGGTTGGGGCTGGGTCGGAGCAGGGCCGAGGCTGGGGCCCGGATTGGGTCGGGGCAGGGCCGAGGCTGGGTCAGGG
>VWZP01002231.1:186636-317044 GCA_013396995.1 Dicaeum eximium | reverse complement strand
GGGCAGGGCCGAGGCTGGGGCCCGGGTTGGGTCGGGGCAGGGCCGAGGCTGGGTCAGGGCAGGGCCGAGGCTGGGGCCCGGGTTGGGTCGGGGCAGGGCCGAGGCTGGGTCAGGGCAGGGCCGAGGCTGGGTCAGGGCAGGGCCGAGGCTGGGTCAGGGCAGGGCCGAGGCTGGGGCCCGGGCTGGCTTGGGGCAGTCCCGCCAGTTCCGCAGCCCCGGCCGGCGCTGCCCGGGCAGCGCTGTGGGCCGAAGGCGCTGCACCAAACCCCCCGTACCCCCGTGAGCTCTTGCTGAGCAGCCCGAACACCCGTGGTGAGTGTGGCAGCTGCTCTGCAGAGCAAGAGATGCTGGCATTTGTTGGCACATGATGCGCGCAGGCACCGCTGAGCCGCCTGTGCCCAGCTTAGGAAGGCACTTGGAGGCCCCCAGCACTGTTGTTGCTGGTGAGGAAAAAACGTAACCCAAGCCTTTCCATCTCTCAAAATAAGTTCTTTCCCTCTTTGATTTATTTTTCCCTCCTGGAAACAAATATTTCCTCTCAGCAGAGCTCGCAGTCTTTTCCCGTTTTTAAGGAGAATCTTCTTACACTTTCGGCTCAATATATGTCATAAAAATCAAAATCGAGAACCTAGTTTTAGTCTTAATGTGAGAAACCTTATGAAGAGACTGAGAAGCTGAAGAGAAACCAAATGTGAACATCCTGGAAAGTGGGGAATTATACTGCCATTATTCAGAATATTTGCTCTTCTATCCTCTTTCAGGAAAAGCTCTTGAAATAAATTTTCCTTGTGAGACTAAGCAGTGGGATGAAAAGAGATAAGCAGAATGAAGCAAAAATAATTCAAGGACATTAAAAATTATATTGTATTGTTTCCAATAGAGTTTTCCCTTTACATCCATCTTGCCTACCCTGGGAAGTTTCCAGTTCTGTTTGTTTGAAAAAGCTACTGCTAAAATGAAAAAAGGAGCCAGATCACACTTTCCCTTACACCCACATCCACCCAGGCTGGCTGTAACACATTTAGAAATATTTCTGTTCTTATATTGCTCCAAAATGGACAAAGTCAGGCCCCTCCATCCAGAGGTTTTAGAAACCCAGAGCTCCAGCCAAGAAAGAAAGGTAGCTACGGTTTTTTCTGTGTGCAGCCAGGGCTGGCAGTTTGCAAACGTGGACTGACACACTATTCCCTGAATACCGCCAGAGATTTAAAAGAATCAAGGTGTTTTGTTTTGATTTTCAGTTTAAAATTATGGGCAGAATGGCTATCTCAAGGGTATATTATGAGGTGGAAAGTGGCAGAAGATCACGGAAGTGGCAGCTTGGGTGGGTGGCTCTATGTCGGAGGACATTACTCCATGGGCAGTGGTGCTTCCTCAATCCAATCCAATCCAATCCAATCCAATCCAATCCAATCCAATCCAATCCAATCCAATCCAATCCAATCCAATCCAATCCAATCAAACCAAATGAAAGTTATTCTTTGCCAGTATATTTCAAAAGTTATGCAGGACTATAAATACAGCTGTGGTTATAAGGCCAACACAAATGCCAAGTGGAAAATGGCCAATTTCCCCCTTTTTTGTCGTGATAGGACATAGAACAAGGCAATCGTTTCTATGGGAACAGGGTAGATTAAATGGGGCAGAGTTGACATTAGTTTGGTTTTGCTCAGTCTTCTGTCTGACTGTTTCTATAAAATAGAAAAGTTCACCTTTAAACCTGGGGTTGTTTAGTTATTTTTTTCCTGTTCCCTTCAGGCTGCCCTTTCCTTTACTGGGCCTCAAATACCACTTCCCTTTCCCCCCACCCCCTGCCCTCCTTTCAGTGTTGGAGCAAATATATTCTGCATCAGGATATGGGGTATGTTTGAAAAGAAAACAAAATTTGAAGTTTTTGCAGTTCAGGGCATGACAGATCATTAATAATCTTTAATATGCAAGCTTTCCATCTGCTGTTCTTGCTCTGAGGTCAGCTGGTCCAAGGAAAGCAGGAAGGAAATAGGAAGCTTCACTGAACACGAACAAAAAGCCTTCTATAAGCCTGCAATGTATATGTGAACTCCAAGCTGCTATTCCCTGGAAAATCCAAAGTTCACTCTGCCTGTATTTCTGTTCCTGCTAGTAAATTCCTCTGTTGGAAAGAAAGGCACCAGGATGAGCTTACCCATGCAACAGCCTCAGATGAAGGTGCAGCCTCAAGTGCTTTTGTTCTCCCAGTTAGAAATCCTTTTGCATCTCTTAAAACTATTTCTCTGTCACAGATAAATGCAAGTGTTCCCCCATCCAGCTGTTTCAAGGGGCCCCTCCTTGCAATTTCATGTACAAGCGGTTTTTTGGAAATGGAGAATCACCAGTTTGGTGAAAATCCCTCTTAAAATGGAAGTGTGCTTGGGCTTAGTTATACAGGTAACAAAATCATAATTTCGGTCCACGAGCTACAAGAGCATCACCATGTCATTTTACTGATCTTACCTAATTAATGCTCAACATGAGTTTGGGAAAAACACACAATGCCAAATGAAATTACAGATTAGTTTATGGCTGTTTATAACAGAAGAGACTCAGTGTAAGCACTGCATTGGGAAGTAGTATTCCTAAACCACGACTATAAGGAGACTGACTTGTTTGAATGTTCTCCTCATAAGGAAGCATTGAAATAGGCATTGAATTTTATTGCAAGTGCAGTGCCCTTCTTAGTGAAAGCTTATGAACACGTTTTAATGAAAGACTGAAAATCTGAAATAAAAGAAGTGAACTTCTGTGTTCTTAAGGGAAGTGCTGTGCTTGCAAGGCTGGCTCTGGCAGGACGAGTCCAGCCACTGGAAGAGGAGAAGAAAGAATGGAAATCAGCAGGCATCCAGGTGCAATAGCCATGAAAGGTAATAAAAAAAAAACTTTTCTTGTCAGAACTCAGTTTCTTTTGCATTATGTTTGTCTATAATCCAGCAGAAGATTCTCTGGATTGTATATGGATTAAGTGGCTATATTTATCATCATTAATTTAGATACCAAGCAATGTCCTTTCAGGTATCAAATATTTTGTGGTATCAAAAAGGGGAGGAACTGCCCTGGGATTTTAGAGCTCTAATCCAACCAGGTGAATGGTGGGGGTGATCCAGCAGGTGACAGGCTGCCCTAAAACTGTCAGCAGGCAGATCTGGTATTCCCTTTTTGCTACCAGATCTTTGCTGCACAGTGATGGCTAATTCAGTCAAGTGCAGGTCATCAGTAGGTGACCTGCCACTCTTGCTGCTGCTTAAGGCCAAGCACTGCATCACTTCTCGTCTAGAAGCTGAGCCTGGGGCAGCCTCTCAGTTTGGAATGTGGGGAATATTTCTGGACAGGCACAGACCAGCAGACAGCCCCTCTTCTGAAGGACCTATATCCACCTAGGCCTTTTCCTGTAGCATGTGGTGTCTCTGTTTCACATCTGTAACATCTGTTGCCACTAGGGATGTTTTCCCTGGCATCCTAGTTCAACTCTGCCTCCACTGATTAGGTTGTGCCCTGTTTAGTTAAGGTTAAATGAGGGAACATAATCCTTCATCTTGTGAGTTACTGCTTTCCATCCTAAGGCAACTGTATCACAGTGCATCCACTGTGCCATGTAGAGGGGTCCTGCTGGGTGGGTTTGTGAGCAAAACCAACTTCCCACACCATCCATACAGTTTAAAACATTTCAGTTCTCTTGCACAGACAACACCTGTCTGGTTGGGTTTTATGGGAAGGACTGGCTTAATGAACCCTGGTGACCTGTGCTAGTTCTGCTTTTCTCTGTGAGAACTGTCAGTGAGTCAGGGTCACCCAGGAGGGAAGGATCCAGCTGGAAAAGCTGGGAGAGAAAACCCAGCCTTTTCTTCCCCTGGCATGAGAAAAGTCTCCACTACCATGTAGCCCAATCTGCTCCTCTGTACATGAGAGCAGAGCTGAAGGGAAAGACCTGCGCCTGGGATGGGTCAGTTTGCATGGTCAGGGTGAGAAGGAAGTGCTGCTCTTCCACCATCCTGGAGCAGATGAGAGTTAGCAAATATACCCAGGAGCTGGTGAAGGAGGGCACAAAGAGGTCTCTTTTCAGCCCCAGCCTTCCTCGTGTTCCCTGTCTCAGGTATGGTTCTGACTCTTGATGCCAGTGAATTATTCTTTGAGGAACCTAGGGACACTTTTGTATTAACTACCCTTATCCCTGTGGGGGACTTCAACTTGCCAGGAATAAACTGGGAGCATTACACAGCTGGCAAAAATCGGTCCAGAAGATTCCTAAAAAACCTGGATGGCAACTTCATGGAACAGGGAGCCAAGTTGGAAAGATGTCCTTGATCTGCTGGTTGTCAACAGAGAGGGTCTTGTGAGCAGAGTGGGCACTGGGGCTGTCTTGGCCACAGTGACCATGGGGCCATCGAGTTTAAAATCTCTGTTGACGGGAGGAAAAGTGCCAGCAAAACCTCAATCGTAAGGGACATGAGGAGAGCAGACTTCAGGCTGTGCAGGGAACCAGTGAGTAAAGTCCCCTGGGAAAGTGTTTGTGCAGATGCTGGGATCCATCAGTGCTGATCACTTGTTAAACATCACCTCCCGTGGGCACAGGAACAGGCAATTCCAAAATGTCAGAAGTCAGGCAGGCAAGACAACAGGCCAGCTTGGCTAAGCAGGGATCTTCCTTTGGAGATAAGGCAAAAAAAGGAAGGTGTGTACCCAGTGGAAGCAGGGTCAGGTGATGTGAGAGGAACACAGAGATGTTGCTGGTCACTTTAGGGAGAAAATTCATGCAGCCAAAGCTCAAATTCTTTTTATGACAAGGTAACACACTTGGTTTGACCAAAGGAATGTGATGTTTTTGGACTTCAGCAAAACTTTTGATACTGCCTCTCCCAGCATCCTTCTGGACAATCTGTCCAGCTTCCAGCTGGATAAACACATCAGGGGATGGGTGAGGACCTGGCCCATGGGTCGTGCACAAAGGGTGACAGTGACTGGGGTGACATCAGGCTGGCACCAGTCACTGGCAGGGTTCTGCAGGGCTCCATCCTCAGCCCTGTGCTCTTCAACATCCTCATTAATGACTCGGTTGCAGGACTAGAAGGGAGACCAGATAAGTTTGCAGATGATACAAAATTGGGAGGAGCTGTTGACTCCCTTGAGGACAAAGAGACCTGGACAAAACAGAGACATGGGCAATCCCCAACTATGTGAAGTTTGACAAGGGCAAGTGCCAGTCATATTTCAGAGTGACTGGCCATGCCTTTATTTTACATTAATCTTTCACAAAACATCTTTGTGTTCTGTTGTAGGACCCTCTGGTGCCTATTTGGAGTTTCCTGCAAAAGGTAGAAAGGTTTATTGTTAATACAAGAAGTGCCACTTGGGATTTTTCTTGTACATCCACCCAGATCAGCATCAGTACTTGTTATATCAGCAAGTTTAGGTTTAAAACCTGCTGATTTCACTGTGTGTTGGGGTTGCAACAGCAGCATTTAGCCCTGTGCAGGCGATGGAGGGATTTATTTTAAAAGGGTGCTGGGTGAGTCCTGCAGCTGATTTCTGCTGTGTTAAAGGGAGCCAGCCTAGTGGGACAGACTGTGCTGCCAGCAGACTGGGACCTGTGCCCCTGCTGTTCCCTGGAGCAGCTACAGCATCAGGTAAGGAGCTCCCACTGTCCATGTGCACACATGTTGCACAAAGGAGCTCTGTACCAGCTCATGGCCACAGTGTTCCTTGCTCCAGCAAGTAAGCAGGAAGCAGAAATAGTAGAAAACAGCCTTCAGTCAAACCCAAATAATTTACTTGCCTGTTAACTCACCTTTGCTTCAGCTCTCAGGAAATGATGGGAAATCCAGCATTTCTCCAAAACCAGATGAGTCATAGAAGGCATCCTTGGTTCTTCTCACAGCATCACACAGTCTTCCCCTTCTCAGGCTGCCCACAGGTGAGCAGAATGCTGCTCCCAACACACACATGTGAGTGGGCAGAAAGGCAGCAGACAGGTGGGAGGTGAATTGCAGTGAGGCACAGAGGGGAACAGCTCCATTCCCCTGTGCTCAGGCACTTGTCTGGAAGTGGATTTACTGCCTGGGACTTGTCTGCTGCACAGGCTCACAATCTGGAACAAGTTCAGGGTTAAAAGTTCACAGCTGGGATGTTGCAGTGTGAGTGAAGGGGTGAGAACCAGGCACAAACCATTAGAGCTGATGCTGTGCTTGTTTGTTAACCTGGGCTACTCTTGCCAGGGGTGGTGCAAACTCCAGCAGTGAGTCAGGAATTCTGGTGCTGTTGCATGATATCCAACACAGCAGGTTGTGGGATGGGGTTAGAAGACATTCTGGGCTTGGAGCTACTGCGATCCTTCCTAGTCAGCCCTCAAGAACGTTTCTCCTGTGTCCCATGTCTTGCTCCACTGGGTACCTGCTGCAGCCAAAGTAGAAAACTTTTCACTGTACAAAATGCAGAGATGATACATTTTCCTGCCTGGGGAGGTGGAAGTGATGGGTTCCAAAAATTTATTTCTAGAGTCAGCAGTTTTACTGACTGATATTATCTCTATGCTGGCCTTTAATCTACTCTGCCCCTCGTCTTTCCACCCCAGAGTCCTTTTGGCAGACCCATGTCAAACATGGCTCTTTTCTTTTAGGGGAAGCTCAGATGTTTCCCAGCCAAAGCTGGCAGGCTGAAAGAGAAACCAACCAAATTCATCCCTGGTTGCTGGAGGGAGATAATTTTCAGAAGTCTAAAACCCAAAGTGGAACTTTCCATCTGCCACTGCAGTGGCCCTGCCTTAAATACTAATTACACACAGCACTGCAATGGAAACTTTGGATTATGCTTATGATATCTTCCCTGGAGATCTGAACCTGGGTTTTCTTCAATGCCAGAATGCAGCTAGCTGTTCTTAGCCCTGCTGATGTAATACAATGTCTTGGAGAATTCCACCAGTATTATCCTCCCTGCTCCCCCAAGCTGAAATTATCTGTGCCTGGAAGCATTAACTGGGTTGGTCCTGTTTGCTCCCCAGGCAAGAGGACAGCCTGCACCAAGTAGCAAATCACTGCTCAGACTGAGCTCTCTGCCTGTGTCTGTGGCAGAAATGCAGGCAAATGTGGACTCTTTTTGTCAAGCAAGGCCTGAAGGAAGTCCTTGGTGCTGCCAGCAGTGCCTAAGGATTCAGTATAGATGCCTGTAGTGAAATTAAAATTTTTTAGTTGGTGAAGGTTCTAGGACCAATCAGAGGTAGGGGTATGAACTTTCTCTCTCATTTTTACTGTTTACATTGAAATAACTGCTGATAGCCATCATACAAAACAACAAATCAGTGCAGCTTTGCTATCTCAGGTTTTTTCCAAAGCATTATAACTTGGAAGACTACTGACTACCAGGTACAGTAGTCTTCCTCCAAACCAATATGACAGTGCAAGAGAGTCCAGAAGGCAGACTTTTCCAAACACTTGAAGAGAAACATACCAAAAAGCTTTTGCACTCCAGGAATACACAAAAAGCACCTGCACCCTCTCTATTTAAAGCAGCTGTGTGTCTGGCTACAGCTGGCTTGGGTTTGGTTTGTTCTTTTTTTTTCATCAAATTGGTGTGAGTTTGGGTCATGGGCAAGGTGCCTCCCTGTGTACACCTGAGTTACAAAGATCTTCTGTGGGGTAGGGATTGCTTCAGCCATTATCACCAGGCTGAGCAGCAAAGAAAACACCCCTTCAGCCACTGCTGCCTCCTGGTTTGCACCATCTGTATCCCAGTTTGGGAGAGTGGGGCTTCATCTCTTACACTTCCACTGTGGCCAGTCCAGAGTGGCTATTGCTGAACCCTCCCAGTTCACAAAGAAACTCAAGGGCTGCTTAACACCAGAGGTCCTGTGCTGGTTTAAGTGATGGGGACCTCAGCACACGAAGTCCTAAATTCAGTCATGAAAGGACACAAGATGAAAACCCCAAATCTTGAAGGTTTAAACACCCAACTCCAAGCCTGAAACCCAGACTGGACATCTAACAGACCACAGAACATATACTGGATCCTAGGTCCTGCCTGAAAATGGATTTCTGTCCCCCCGGGAACTTGCAGGTGTTCTGTTGTACCTTAGCATGAAGCAATGTGTGAAAGGGCAGAGTTCAGGGCTGAGGTCACCCCTCTGCTCTCAATTAAGGCAAGTAGGAAAGACAATATCCCATTTTTGAGTGCTAGGGCCTGTCATGTTGGACACAGTGTCTGCATTCAGTTAAAGAACACAAATCAGCCATTAGTGCCAGAAGAAAAACCAAAATGAGGGCCAGTTTGATGGATCAAAATAAAATGTGAGACAGGAAAAATTTATCACTTCCACAAAAATGTTTGGAATACACACTGGAAAGAAACTTCAAGAAATTCGTGGAAATGCTTTGAAAGGGGTGTGACTCACAATCACTTTGAAGGCTAAGTTTTATTTTTACTTTCTGCCTTTGGAAAAGGTTTTAAGATTTAGAAAGTGTATTTTGCTCTAATTGTGGGGGTGTGAGGTAACTTTCCCCTCAGCACCCCAGCACCTTATGTTTTGTACTTCAGCTCTGGGGAAAGGAAGTGGGTTGAGGCTGCCACCTCCTCTCCTGCTTGGACAGAGCACAGGACAAAGCACAGGATAATGCAGATCTTCATGGAATCACTCCCCAGGGTCTCTCACACAAGGAAAAGGAGCAGGAGACCTGCAGAACATCCTAATTGCCAGCATTTAAGACTAGGAGTTTTCAAAAAAAGGGTTGGAAGGGATCATCATTTTACCTACAGGTAGTGGCTCAAGCACAGCAAGGATGAAACTGGAAACAACTGGGAACAAATCTGGTATTAACACCATCCATGTGAGTTCAAAGTTTATTAATGAGGATTCAGTAGGGACATTATCAAGCATCTCAGCCTTAAAGTAAGTCGACTAATTACTTTCTGGCCTCAGGGTCCCTTTTTCTAGCAGCCCAAGAATGGGTGAAGATTGGTGCTTTCACAGCTATCACAGAGCTGAGTATTTTGCTGTAGCTGTTCCCAAGATGGATGGGATGTCAACTTCTTGTGCACATTCTGAAATTAAAATCTACATAAAACAAAAAATCCACCATCTATGTTTTTTTTCTAAAAAAATTGCAATGAAAACAGTGGAGATGGCTGATAATTACAAATAAGGCATTGAGCTCTTCTAGGCATATATATATATATATTATATATATATATAAAATACATTAAAAGCCCACAAAGAAGTAAAAGATACATCTGATCACTGAACTTGTTCAGTCTGGAAAAAAACCAAAGTAGAAATCATTAACTATAAAACTATCACAGTAGCAATGCAGAAGGAAGAGAAGGAACATTCTTCTCTTGATGCTGCACGTGAAATTTAATTACCTCTAAGGACTTTTGGGCTTACAAGTATCAAAGTACCTTTGGACAAAGGGGAGGGATCTTCACATTCAATATAATCTTTGCTTGTAGTGCTTTTTGCTTTTCACCAACTCTTCCATGTCACAAAATAACACAGGAATAGGACTGGCCGGGAATTATTTCAAATATGAAGTGATCTCACACAACTGTGCAATAAGGAAGATCATCTGCCAAAAACAAAACCAAAAGGCTCACCCTAAATCCTTTTCTCTGAAACAATATTTTTAGTAACTCACAGCTGGCTTCCAGCACATGCTGGAGAAATCCAAGAAATCCACCAAGAAATCACCAAGTACCTTCCGACAGCAACTGCACTTAATTGTGCACAATGACAAGTGCCAGCTCCATTGGGAAAAGATGTTGGAGAAATCCCACATTAAATGATGGATCTGAATTTTGCCAAGCCCTCCCAGCTCTACAGGTGCTTTGCCCATTGTCTTTTACGCTCATGGAAATACAGAAGTTTTATCACCAACATAAAATTAACTCACAGAAATTAACAACTGGGACATGATGATTGTACCTCTTGTCTTTTTGGTCCTCATTTTGGAGCTATTCAAAGCTGAAGGACAATACAAACATTAAATGACAAGAGGAAAAAATACCTGTGTGGTCAAAGGAGCCTGAACAACAGAACTCCCATCTTTCCCTTTCCCACCTGTTGCCATGTGCCCTGTGCTGACAGAGAGACCTGCAACTCTTCCTATCCTGCTGCCATTTGCCAAAATCTGTCCCTCCAATTCCAGCTTTATGACAAGCCCATGCTTCTAACTTTTTACTTCTAAGCATTTTTTGGATCTTTTTGGGAATCAGAGGGATGCCAGTGAAGGAGACAGTTGGTAACCCTTCCCTTCCTTTTTCAAAATTTGAGGAAATATGTCTTTCCTATTTCCATGGAGCGCACCTGTGGCCAGCACACTGGACGGTAAGAGAGAGAAGTTAATTTTTTCAAGTACATCAACCTCCCTTCTTATGCTGCTGGTGGACCAGTTTTTTTATTAGAAACATCTGAAACTGGGTTTCCTTCCATCAAACAATGAATCCCTCACAGCTGCACTTCAGAACATCAGCCCACATTAGGCCATCTGCACAGCAATACTGCAGCCACAGGGTTTCTTAAAACATTTGCAGGATGGAAAGAATACAGTGGCATTTAGGGAGGAATCACTCTGTCTACAGCAAACAGAGCATTCCCAAAAACCACAAAGTTAGGGAAAATACACCAATGGATTTGTATTTTTTAAAGCATCTATTGCTTCATGAGCCATTCAAATAAAAAATTCATTTCCAAACTCTCCTCCTGTCCACAGTGGATGTCATGTTCTGGTAATTTCTTCCTTGACTTTTCAGCACAGGATGTGTTTACCTAAAATCTGGATCAGTATCAGGACTCCCCTGCTGCTCACTCTGCACCAGTGCAGAATCAGTGTCAGCAGCATTTCCAGAGTGTGATTCCCCAGCGAGGACAATGGCTCTCTGCTAAGGAAGGAGCCACAAAAGCTCATGGAATGCCCTCGGAGGCCAAGGTCTGGTGCTCATTAGAGAGGGAGTGGAGGTGCAAGGCAGGGAAGAGGCTGTACACAGGTGCAGCTCACAGGGGAATTTTGGGAGAAGGAAGGGCTTGCTGAGGTGTCTCAGATAGTTCCTGATGCCATCTCCTCTTCCAGCTTGCCTGCTCCCCTCTGGCTGGCCCCAAGCACTGGCAGCTGGTCACTCCTGCTGGCACGACAGCCCCTCACTGTAATTACACAACATATTACAGCTGCACAGACACTAAATGTGGCCACCATCCTTTAAATGCAAAAAAAAAAAAAAAAAAAAAAAAAAAAGAAGGGCTGTTGAGCCTTTTGCAGTCCAGCAGCAATTCCCAACTGGCATTTTTAGAGAAAACCGCAGCACCCTGCAGCTCCAAACTAAAGGCATGTTTTCCAAGGCAAAATAAATGTAACACCTTGAAACAAAGTAAGCCCAGCACCCTGGCTGAGAGTGAACGGGAGGTATTTTTACAATGCTCTGTGAGATTGATAAATGCAGACCCTGACTTACTGACATGGGAAGTGCCATGCCTCCATGCAGAAAAATTGCGTGGAGTCTGCAAAAAGAGTCTCAGTACAGCCAGATACACACTAATACAAAACCATGTCTTTTTTTCCAAGATCAGTGGATGCAAGTGGAGTGGGGAATTCCTGTGCTGAGCTTATAAATTCAGAACTGGCTCTTCTCCAATTACTTGTTACGGCAACAGGATGAGGGGTTGGGGGAATTTCTTTTACATTTTGAAGTTAAATGCTTCTCTCTTGGCGAACATTTCAATAGAGATTTCAAGAATCAGCAGTGTCCAAAAAAGTCACCTGGCACCTGGTAAAGATTAATTTGTTAAAATAATCTGGTTGGTATTATCCTGTAAACCAGTCTCAGGGATCTATAATTGAGACTTTAAGCTTTAAAATATCATCACTTGCACTGCAAATCCATGTGTCTCCAGAGCCTTTTACAGCATTAGAATACTCAGCCCATTCTGACTTTTATGGAGAGCAAAGATGCACATTGTACCTTTAATTACCTGTCCTCCAGATGCTGGGAAAAAAAGAGAAACATACTTCTCCTTTTTCACTTTTAGTTTTATTATAAAAATCAACATTTCATTTGTTACAACTGAGTTTATAGTAATAATTGGAAAGGATTTTTGTACAAGGTTTATATACACCGTACAAGTAAAGCACTTTATTTTACAAAAAAAAAAGGTTAGTGAATGAATGAATAGGGCTGGCCAAATGTTGGCCATTATAATATAAATACATCCTTGCAAAGCACCATCGTACCAAAGTTGATGAACAAGAGACACCAGCTGGCTTTAAGACAATGACAAACAATGATTAAAGCTTACAAAAAAAGAACAAACAAAACAAACCAAAAACAAAACAAAGAGCTAAAATCTGAAAGCAGCACCAGATCCTTCACTTGCAAACAAGGCTAGTTCAGCTTAAGGCTGGTGGCATCCTCTTTACAAAAAATCACTTCCCTTTTCCACTGCCTCTTCCCTGCATGGCTTAAGGCTACAGCCATTTAAATCAGGACTTCAAAGCTGCTCCTGGTTCATTTCAAGAGGGGAACATTTAAAGAGGCTCTCCAAAAGTTTGTTACAACCATCCTGCCCTCTACTAGGACAACCCTGAATAAAAGGCCAACACTTTACTTACCCTGCCCTGCACAGTTCTGGTGTGGATCACCCAGTCCCTATAAAGGCTACAATTCCCTGACCTTTTTAAAGACGGAAAAGAAAGAAAATTTTGGATCACTACTGTCTTTTGACTTCTTTTAGAAAGAAATTGACTGTTTTGTAACCCTTTTCAAGCTATTAGTTCATTCCTAACTTATTGGCAACGTTTATCTGTCACCTGCCATTAGGTTAAATGTTAATTTTCAAGCCATACCAATACCAAAATGCAATTTAAAAGATCTCATTGCTAAGAAAGCAATTTCTGAATAGCAATGCTTAAATTATTTTTGCACTTAATGAGCCAGTTATTTTTCTGTTGCAGAACTAATAAGTAATCTGCACAGTACAGGTTCAGAAGCAGATTTTGTTACTAACAATGCTGTGTGACAAACATGCTCAAGGCAAAAACGTCAGGAAAAGAAAGTGATTGATTTCTTCTTAAAAGATATTTTGAAGAAATCACCTGATCCAACAGCATATGTGACCAGGGTGTTCCGTAGCTCAAGCAGCTCTCCCCAGAATGGTGCTAATTAATTAATCTGAGATTTGCCAAGCAATCAGGAATGGAAATAATACTCAAGACAGTGGCCTTTTCTTCATCTTAGAACAGGTTTAACTACTTTAAGTCTTAAACTGTGTTTAGGACCTACCAATGAAGCCATCTCTAGAGAATGGGCAGTAATGAAGAGAGAAGCAATGCAGAGCTGGAGAACACAACACCATCAAGGCCCATTAGTGTAATAAATAGGAATGACAGGGATTTTCCACATGCACCTTCACTTGCAGCATCTCCCATGTCAAGGAGCTTGGTGCAATTTTCTTCATAATTACGCTAGGGCTGCAGCAGACTGCTTTTCATGTCCATACAAAACACAGAGGGGCTTTACTCATCTGCAAAATAGACTCCAAAAGTAGGGGAACAGGATAAAAAATGTGCTTCCTCTCCTGCCCAGCCTGACAGAGCATTAAGGATTCAGGTGTTCTGCTGTTTGTTGTACAACCTGGCCAAAAGGAGCCCAGGGTAGGTGAGACACAGCAGGACAACACTCAGCATTAGCACTCTGGGAGTCAGGGAGGCTGAATCTATGCACAAGAGAAAATGGTCAGCTTTGGGTAAGTGCCCATTATTAAAGATTTGGGTACCTGCACACACATTTGTACATGCACGTGGGGAGGGAAATGCTGTGGCAGAAATCTGGAATTTACAATGCAGAAAGTTTCAACTCACGGCAAAATGAATCCTTTGACAGCAAATGGCTCATTTATGTATTTTGCATTACTTTAAATATTTCATTTAATGTATGTGCACAGGTTGCATGAATTTATATTCATGGAAACCATTCTTTTTTCAAATGCAGATGCCACGTGCGTGTTCCATTTATTGCATCCAAGTTAGTTCCTAATAAATACGTTGGTATCCAAAAGCAGGGGGGAAATGAAGAGTGCCCCTTAGGAAGCTATGAACTGCATGCAGCATGACATGCCAGGTATAACTTTAAAAGGCAGATTTAGGTCTCATTAATGCTGCCATTTAAACTAGCAAAGTTAGTTTTCAACAAATTATGCTGTAATGTCTTGGTTTGGTTTTTAGCTACAACAGACTGTTTCTTTCCAGACTGGGCATGCCAGCTATTCCCATCACCAGCCAGCCAGCTAAGAATTGCCCGGTGTCTAGAGACAGAAAAAAGTACACAAGGGTCCCTGCTGTACTTGATGCTGCAGGATAAGGACCTTTAAGCTTAACTGGAAGGACCAGGAACAATTTTCACTGCCATCAGTGAGATCCCCTCTGTGTTACAAACCCACTTCAGCAATCTCCTGAATGTGCATGTCTGTGTTATCTACAGTCCCAATACCTCAGTCATTTGGAGAAGCAGGAGAAAATATGGCCCCACTGAGGGAAGGAGAGAATATGAATCACAACTGGCTCAGTGCCAAAGGGGAGCAAAGAGGAAATGTTCAGTCTCAGGGTTGATCCATTGGGAATGTGTCAGGTGTGGGTAGTGGTTACATCAGTGCTTTTGTAATTTGGAGATCTGCTCAAGAGGAGCTTCACAGATCAGCACCTCTTTCAAAAATTTACTCCAGATTTACTGAGAAAATACATGTATTTGCAAAATTGGATCATAGCTTCCTGCTCAGGCAACGAACAGCCTGTTCTCTTTGCTGGGCATTTTCAGTGAAAAACCCCAACCTGTCCACTTCCCCTCATGAACCTCCCAGAGGCAGATCACCCAAAATATTTGATGCACAAATTGAAACATCTGTATCAGAAAGACCAGATCAAGTCCTGTCATGGAATTCTATGTCCGCCCCACTGACTTCAGTTGGGTTAAGTGGATGTAAACCAGCACAGGAGGCAGCATGATCCATATGCAGAGAATGTCTTTCTTCTAAACAAATCCTAGCTATAATTAACACACAAATTTACCTGCAGGAAGCTCCCTCCAAGGGGATGCCTCAGTGAGGCAGTCCAGCCACACCAGAAAGAGGATACCACTCCTTAAACTCAACCATCCTGGAGTTTTTCAAAAAGAAATTGGCACACTGAGGAAAGCATTTTGCAAGAAGAGACCATTGCCATTGCAGTACAAGCACTTGGACTGAGATACAACAATACAATATTCTTCTGAGTTCATTAGTGCAAGTTTCCACATGTGAACCCCACATGGAATGCTGCACATGAAAAAATGTAAACAACAGAGAAATTCTAATTCTCATCGGTGTGCCAGCCTCACCCCCCACCCCGGCACACCCGCCCTCCCCCCTTCATATATATGGTTTTGAGTTCCCTTAAAGTTCAAAACACCCTCCTCAACATCCATCCTGCTGGACAACACAAGGAAGCTTCTCCACCAGCAAGGAAGAGCCAGAAGAACAGCTACCACAATTCCTAGAAACCTAGAATGAAGCTGGGCAGAAAACCCCTTAGTACGCCATCTTCAGAGATCAACAGCAATAGCCTGGAGGTCACCAAGGCTTTTTAAAGATTCCTCAGGTATTCTGGACTAGTAGGAAAAACCCTTTATCACAGATGGAATCCCAATGATACAGTTTTCTTTGGAGCTGAATCCAAATGAGGATCCAGTACTCCAGATGAGTGGCAGCTAGCAAGAATAACTTGTCACTAATTTTGTCAATAGTATCAATTGCAAACCCATGCCATATTTTCAGGTAACTTCTCTTTTAGTTGAAACTGGCAGGGAAAGAAGCAACAGAGAACAATAAAACCCAAAAGGCACCTCTGGAAAGTTGCTATCCTCCATTCCATACCCAAAGGTGAGGAGGCAGGAGCTCCCAGGACCTTTGTATTGAGAGAGAAGGGTCAGAGGGCCAGTCTGTGAAGGCACTGAGCACCTCCAGAGGATGTGATGTCAAAGAAAGGTGCAAATGCACAATGCCATCAAAGACCAGGTATACTGTGAGCTCTGCTGCAGCAAAACAAATTCAAAGCACTGCACTGGAGTCCAAGAGGAGTTAACAGTATCCTAGGTTGCCCCTTAAACTACACAAATAATGTTTTCACTTGATTAAATAATCTCCCTGTCAAAATCACCGTGGTGAAGCTGATGGGAGAAGGGGCTAAATATGACAATATACAAAAATAGAGATGTGGATATAAAATGGTTTGGTTAAGAATATCTTCAAATTTGACATTCACAGCGGTTAATACTTAAGTATTAAACTCACACCACGCAAAAGAGGAGGTATGTCAAAATCATAGTGAGAAAAACTGGCTTTACCTAACACAAAGAAAACATGAGCAGTTAATACAGCAGAGGAACCCCTCCCAATGATCAAAACATCTATTTTTCTTATGGACAGTTGTTCCACTGAAAGTTAAATGCTTCCTTACTAGGAAAAAATAATATATATATTTATAGATATGATTTGTATACTGTGATATCAATATACACTGAAAGTACTGCAAGGATATACTATTCATTTACAGTAAAACTAACAATCCATGGTTAAATTTATAGTTTATAAATATGCTGTCTATATTATATGTGGTATAAAAATATTTGACATTTTGTGGGCACTAGGTCAAAATAGGAATTTCTTTTTTAAGGGACTAAAAATCATTCAGGTATATGCATATTACCCTTGTCAATGATGTGAGAATCGTACTGACCGGGTACAAAACAGAGTCCTACCATGCTGGCAAAATGAGGAGGGTAATGTATAGCATGATAATCACTGCATGACAAGGCTAATTAGGAGAAAACCTGGCATTTACAGCAGCCCAGTTCTAGCAGTACTTTAAATAGGAATATCATGAATTTAAGTGACACAAACAGGAAGAAAGGATGAAGAAAAGACAAGAAAACCTAACTGGGATTAAAAAACAAACTTTAAAATACACCCAACAAACATAACTGAAATTCCAGAAGCAGGGAGAAAGCTCTAAATGCTCTCATTCGTTAAATGCATTAAGGAAAAACAGAGATGCATTCATTTTAAAAAGTGTGCGATTGATTTTCTGGATTCACTGCTACGATTGCTGTATTCCTGTAGAAAACAAAGCCCTTTGTGTAAGGTTAATATCTGTCCTGACTGCATTTTCAAGTTTAACTTTAGTTGCTGGCCCTCTGCAGTTAACATAGAGGTTATTTGGCTACTTCCAAGTATCTATGGTATGCTGCTCTGAGACTGATTTCTTTATTATTAATTACTTTAGACATTTTTGGTATTGACAAAACCCACATATCACCTTGCTGGACAAGTAACATATCCCAGTCCTTCCACTTCCTTATGTACTCAGTCACTTCACTGGATTAAGGCATGTTTTTGTGTTCCATTTGCAAAAATAAAAACTTTTTGTACAAACGTCTGGGTTCTTTTATACAAAAATTTTTCTTCTTATGGCACAAGCAGCAGCTGCTGTTTAAGAAAATATATAAATATCCTTTTTTTTTTTTCTTTTTTCTTTTTTTTTTTTAAATTCTTCTGTACAAGTATCTTCAGTGTTCCTCCGCCCCACATTTAACTGTACACTGTCCTCGACTCCCTCCCCCCGTCCCCAGCAGAACCTTTCGTATTTACAGCGCGGAGCGGAGGTGGCGGGGCGGGGGGCGGCCCCTCAGGAGGAGTCGGTGCAGGGCGACGGCGGCGGCGGGTACAGGTGGTGCGAGTAGCTGCGCTCGGTGTAGGGGGACGGCGGGCAGCTCTCGCAGTTCTCCTCGGCCGACAGGTACTGGCTGCGCGGCGTGGGCGGCGGCGGCACCGGCTCCGAGTCGTAGTTGAGGTCGCTGGTGTAGCCCTTGGCGGCGGCCGCGGGGACCCGGCGGCTCGGGGCGTAGTCGCTGTCGCACACGTCCGTGCTGCAGGGCGTCGTGGGCGGCGCGAAGTGCCGGTAGCTGTAGGGCCGGTAGCTGTAGCGGGGGAAAAGGGTCATTTTTCCTTTCTCAAAGGGGATAGGGTCATTTTTCCTTTCTCAAAGGGGATAAGCCAAGGCGGAAAGAGAGAACGGAGATGCACAGCATCTCCTCTCCGAACTTCCCTGCAGAAGTGCTACAGCACAGCGTTGGGCACATCGCAGCAACAGGTGAAAGGGATGCCAATTTCTTTATCGATTCTGTAGCTCGTAAAACGAATTAATTTTAGCTCTGAGCAACCCATCACATAAATTTATGTTGTGCTGCTTTGCTCGTAGAAAATTAATTTTGTGCTTGAAACTGCTGGGATTGGATAGTGTGCCATGTTTGGTGTAAGTATTCTATTACCATGTTTGGGTTAAATTAATCCATAATGTTGTGGGTTCCCCATGCCTGGAAGTGTTCCAGGCCAGCCTGGACAGGGCATGGAGTAACCTGGTCCAGTGGAAGATGTCCCTGCCCATGGCAGAGGGTGGAACTGGATGGGCTAAAGTTCCCTCCCACCCACAGCATTCTGTGATTCCAAGATCACTGGAGAGCACAGGTTTGCTAAGCGCTTCCCAGTCTCCAGATGTTTCCAGTGACCCTGGCACTGCCTGCTCAGAGATGCAAGGAGCACCTGTAAGAGCTTGTGTTGTGCCACAGAAAGGAGCAGTGGCCGAGAACAGTCTCTCACACAACAGGCTCCCTAAGGACTTAACTGAGGCAGAAAAAGTTGCTCCTAAGACAGCGGGGCAGGGATGGTAGGGGTGTGCATGAGCCTGTGTAATAACTGTGTTGCAATTATGGAGAAGATAATTTTGTTTCCATTATGCAATTTCTGGATACTAACTTCCAAGGCCAGACAGAAAGACTGAAAATTAGCTAGCACACTCATAGCACTTAGAAGCATTCCTTAGAGAAGTAACAGGGATGAAATCAAAGACTGCTACCACAAAACATCTTTCAAAATGAGCTCAAGATAGTTTCAAAGAAACAAATTAGAAAAGGAAATGCATGGTAACTACAACTCCCAGCATGACAGTCAATGGCTGGGGACACAAGGGGATGCAGCTCCTCTATAGTCAAGTCAGAATATTAGGAAAGCAATAAGATCTGAAGCAACAAGACCAGTGTTTATTTTTGGGTGAGGGAGCATTTGGAAAATATTGAACCCTATGCTACATCCCTAATATAATTTATAGTACTAAAAGTCACAACAGCTAACCAGTGGATGACCCATGCTGGTGCCTGAATTTGGCTTCTTTCATTAGAGAATTATAATTTTAAAGGATTTTTCATATGGCTGCAAGGGATCATTATAAACATCTGGTCTGACCTTCTGCACAACAGAGGCCATATTTTCTGCTAATGGAGAAGAGATGTCTGTTCAGCCCCAGAGACCTCATTATCCAAAGCTCCCAAAGGATCTGTGTTAGGGGAGGCACATCTTTCAGACAAATACAGCATTCTCTTCTTACTGACCACATCTACTGGTGGTTTGGGAGGGGAACTTTTACACCCTTGGGTAGCAGGGGTCTGTTCCTCTATTTTTGGTAACTTGTTATAAAATCATAACTAACTCCAGCATTCTTACAGGGAAGGTAAGAAAAATACAAACAGAGATAAAATGCATGCTCATAAATACTAGTCAAGAGAAAATAAAGCAAAAGGTTAGCAATCTTTTCCAGATATTAACCCTTAATATGTCAAACTAGAAATGCTCTGCTTTATCTAGACAACAATATTAATGTTACTTCTGACCTATTAGCCATTATATTGCCAACTTTTCCTCCACAGGCTATTTGCTTATAATTTCTTATAATTATGTAACAAATCATTTATGGCAGAAGCCTAAAAAAAGGCAGGATTCACTCCAGGGTAAGTTTTTTTTGCTCCAAATACTCATGGTACTGTGTTTCTTTTGGTATGTAGCTAATTTTGTGGTGGGTGCTGTCATTCCCCCTAAGGAATATACCCTAGGGATGTATCACAACCCACTTAGTGAATTACTGACTTCAAACTGCTGCACTTCTACACAGGCAGCAGTGACATGATACACGTGAGCCCATTTAAGTACCAGTTTAGTGCTTGCAGAATTAGGACCTTTGTAACTCTTACAGAGAAGAGGCTGCCTTTATTCTGCATTTTCTACACTAACTGCTTTGATCTGACAGAAGCTATTTTAATAGTAATTACCTGTAGGATCTATGAGTGGATGGGCTGTTTGAAGAATAACCAAATTCCATGGTATAGTGTGAACGTTCAGTAGCTGGTGATGGTGGTGGGTTCAAAATCTAAGGAGTAAGAAAGGATAAAAGTCACTTTTAAAAAGGAAAGATACAAAGGGAACTCGAGAAAACACCAGTTTATAATTTTTAATACTGTCTAATAGGAACTTTAAGTAAAGAACTGCACATATAGCCCTCCTAGCAAACAGGATTTTTTCCTGTTTATTCCCCAGCTCTTAAGCAAACCCTGGAAATGCCATTTGTTGCCATTCCTATTGGCTACTACTAAGCTCTTCTCAAAAAATGGTGACTGCTGTGGCTATTTTGACCTAGCCAGTGCTGAAAAGTAAAGTTGCAGCCAGCTGTTCAATTCTAGATTGTCACTAGGGATACCACTACCCAAGGCAGACTGGCAGATCTCTGCTCCTGCAAGCTGCAGTCCCCAAGTACTGCTCTGCTGACAATACTTGCAGTGTGCTGGCCAAGGCAAGCATTCCTTCCCTGTGCAGGCAGGTTCTTACTCCCTGTGTTTGGATTAATTTAAAGCTGATTTAAAGCCTGATCAGTTGATTCTCAGAACTAAAACCAGACACTTGAAGATTCCAGCCTTCACTGAGCAAGCATGGGACTCTTTAACACTTGACAGTGGCTTGGTGAGCTCCATAAAAATATCCAAAGCAACCACCACAGATGCTGGAAGTGAAGAGACAGGGAGCTCTCTAGGGCTGGCACCAACTGGTACACAGCAGTTAGTGCAGCACACCACCCATTTGTGATGGAGGGATGTTATGGAGCTGCAAAACAACTTGTTTACTTACTTACCTGTCACTTGTAAGACACATGACACAAAGCTTCATTTTAATTCCTTGAAAGGTCTGTACAGAATCAGCCTTAGTTTTACTTTCTGAGGCACATGGCAGAGTATAATGAAAGGAGATCTCTCTGCCAGAACTGTTCAACATCTACAGTGATTTTTTCATCTCCCCTGACATTCAATCTAATCTTTTTTCCTGGCACTGAGCTCTCTCACAACTTTTTTTAAATTAAGTGAAAATTTCTAGACCATTTTGGAAAAAGATAATCCTCTTCCCTTTCAAAGTCACTTACTCCATATCCAAACAAGTTTATTAGGCTAGAATTCTAAACCAAAATATTAATCTGTCAATTGATTAACCTTTAGAAAGACACTGTCACTTCCCTGAAAGTTATTAAAGGTTTATGAATAATAAACTTACTGGAGGAAAGTAAGTGCCTTTGGTACTTGAAGAACTACTGGAGGAGGCTCCTGTAACATGGGCCCTGTCATAGGGTGGGCCACTGCTCCCTCCCATAATGCTGAGGGAGCTGATGACAGATTTACCTCGAGACATACCTGAAAAACAGAGATGTATGTCAATATTCAATTCTTCCTCAATTCACAGACAAAAGAAAGGTTAAAAAATAATTTGGAGGACAACAGCAGTATAAGCACAACTTGCAAACCCAAAAATAATTATCTTGGTATTAAAACCAAATTATGCTCTGAGAGGAGCCTGCTGGATCTAAAAAGCCACAAGTTACAGTACATATTTAATCAATATATACAGAAGCAATGCATATAGATGAAGTGCAATGTTGTGGTTAAGTTTTACTTTTTAAACAGCAGTAGCATCATGTGCTTGGACTGGTATTGGAAAATGCATCGGTAAATGAAATAAGCTGAGACCAAAGCTCCTGCTGGTCATTACAGACTTGGAAAGAAGTCTCACAAGCATACAAACTTAGTCTACAAACATACCAAGAATGATTACATAATGTTTAAAGTCCCATGAATATAACTCTGAGTAACTTCACCCTGTACTGTTGTGAAACTTTGCTGATGCTACAATAGCCCAAAAAGGGGATTCTTCAGTAGCAAAAGAAGAAAATACACAGTGTGTGCATTTATTTGAGCTTAGGTTCTGCTAATTACCTAAATGCTTGGACAGCATGGGTAAAATAGCAGTTCATTATTGTAAAGAAGGATGGCAACAGCCCTTGGCAGCCCTGACTTCCCACAGCTTCCAAGAACTGCATCTGGAGCAGACATCTGTACACAGATGCACAGTATCCTCAAGTACAGCTGTGGATAGGGGGTGCCTAAGACAAGGATCACCCCATTTACTTACCAGGGAGAGACCCTGACAGAGAGCTTGGGTGAGGCACGTAGCCCAGAGGGACCGAGGCTGGCCCGTGCACCACGTAATCATTGGTCATGGTTTCCCCATCCCCCTTCATACGTGGGCACAGCACCCTCTGGCAGATGAAGTACATTGCTCCCACCACAAAGACTGTAAGGATCACACCAATGATGGAGCCTATGGTGTTGTTGGGCTGTGGTGCAGGTTCCTCTGTTGTGTCTAAAAGGGAAAAGGAAAATCAGACCATGTAAGTTTAGACCAACATCAGTTTTTCTTGCATCTTTCCACTTTCCTCCTCTTCTGTAGGCAGACAACAACTTTCAAATTAATATATGGGAAGAACAAGCACGCCCTAGGACAGGTCTGTTCAAAGACTCTGAGTGTCCATAAGGGCTGCCTGCAGCCTCCAAGATGACCTCCAAACATGCCATGAGGTTTTTCGGACCACAAATAACAGGAAATGAGCAGTAAGTCCATGCATTTGCAGGGGGAGTGATGAACAAGGCCACTCTTGCTTCAGGCTGACAAGCAGAGCTTTCCTTTGAACTTGATGAACAAGACCTGCAGCCATGTCTCCAGATGACACTGTGCAGGGGACTCCTCTTGTGCTTTTCTTGTCACTGAAGATGGCAACAACTGCTTTTCATGTCACATCTCAGCTATCAGTGTAACAGACTGGCACTCCCTTTTCTCAGCAGTGTAACAATCACTTCTAGTGCATCACTTTGACTGTTCAGCAGTGATGAATTTGGGGTTTGCTGCTATTTATTAAACTATTCCACATCTGCTTCACCCTTATGGTTACAAATACAGCTGAGCATCAGCCTGAGAGGTGCCACCTTATGAGGAATCTGTACCCAAAACAATTATTCGACAGTCAAAGTGAGTGGCTTTCCCTTTACAATATGAGCCTTTCCTTTACAAGACCAATTCTAAGCAATGACATTTCTGGGAGTAACTGACAACCCCCTGCCTGTGCTCATGAATTTGACAAGAAAGGCAGGCTTTAAAGTATTTTTCTGTTCTAGTCAGTGTTTTACATCTTATGCATTACTGAAAGTTTTTTCCTCAATACATTTTCTACTCCCTGAACACCAAACCCACACTTGAACCAGCTTGTCACAGTCTGTAGAGATAAGTAAACAGACTTCTGATCATAGTGAAAGAGGGATGGTGACAACTGCCATCTTATTCTGGGTGGGCCAATTTTCCATCCTCTGTTACAAAACTGGAGAACATACAAACTCTAATAAAGAGAGCTACACAAGCCTGTGATAATGTCACTAGTGACTTGGTAGCATGACAGAACATATCTTAATACTCCTTCTTAAGATCAAGGGTCCAACTCTGGCTTTGCATTTTCAAATTATCTGTGTGCCAGCTGTGATATAAGAATCTCTAACACAAGATGAGATGTCCCTGTTTTACAATTTCTTTTAAAGCACCAACAGTGAAAGTGAACTTTCGAGTTGGAATTTTAAAGGCAGTGGTTTTCTTGTAGAGCCCTGGAGATTTCAGGGTAGGGGATATCACGTGTTACAAATCAGAAATCAAGCTCAGAATTACTTCCTTTCAAGATAAAAAAAAAGAAATTTTGTAAGGTTTACTGTATAAACAGAGTGCTCCTCTGATTCTAAAAGCACCTGCTGTTAACTCTCTGGAAGAGCAAACCATGAAGCAGAGAAGTTATATATGAATGTCTCATGCCAATTGGTATTTTTTTAACATTGCACCAACTCAGCATATTAACATAATAGTAAAACAAACCTTTTACTTCTTTTAAAATTCTACAAAAGTAAGAAGAAAAATAACTAGCATTCTCTTCTTCAGAAACTACTGGTTCAGAATACTAATTATTTTTGTTATTCCTATTCCACCACATTGTGCATTAATTGCGTGATAGCAGTTATGAAGAGTTATGCAGTTATGGGAACAACTAATTCTGTCTGCTTGGCAGAATAAAATCAAACTTGTAGGAAAGGTGAGAAACAAATTTTGGATGCTGCAACCAAGTCTACAGTCTCAGGCAGTACACTTACAACATCCTTGCTCATCAGAGCTGTCACTGCAGTCCAGGTTGTGATCACACTTCTTGCTTTTCCCGATGCACTGCCCGCTGGCACAGCGGAACTGATCCGTTAAACACAGCACTGCAAAGAGCCCCCACACCAACAGTCAGCAGCAGAAACTTCTCTTGAAAATCATTCAGAAATAAAGACACCAAAGCATACATTCAGGAGTATCTTGGGAGAGCTTGGAGTGCTGCAAGCTTCATTTCTGGAAAGTAGCCAGTGGCACATAAAGTCCCTCATATGAACCATGCAGAGCAAGAATACTCCGTGTTCTGTTGAGGATAGTGCACACTGGTACCTGGGCTTTACCACCTGCTTACAGTAAAAACACTACAAGATAAAGTGACCCTCATCTAAAATAACTCAGAGGCCATTGAGAAGACAGGCACTTATCCCAGGACATGGTTATTGCAATATTACTATAACAATCTCCAAACCTAAGCATTTACTTATAAGAGAGAAGAATTAAGCTATGAAAAATAAATCTGCCAAAACATAATAAAGTGGTTTAAGAAAGATTAATATCCTTCTTAATGTCCTTGTGCTCTTCCTGTAAACCAGAAAACTCCTCAATCATGAGACAATATATTGACTTGATATTATATTTTTAAACTTAAATGAAGGACAGAATATAATGCTGAAGCCTTGCCAGTACACTAAAAAAATAAAAGGTGCTGCAGGCAAGGTGCTGGCCTGCTGCTGTTTCCACATATTCTTGCCTCCTGTTTTTCATAAATCCAGAAATCCTTTTTTGTCTTCAGCTGAATTAAGAAGTTAAACTAAAGGCTTTTCTGATTTGTAATCAACTTGAATACTCTCAGCAACAGGACCACTTTGAAAGTGATAAACAGCCTCTAGTCTGACATCTCCAGTCACTGAATGACCACTGGGAACTTAACTTACACAACACATTTTCAGATGTCAGCATCTCAGCCGGCTAACAATCACCTTTCAGCACACAGGAATTTTAGCTCTGTGTTTTTGTTTGAGCTGGAGCACGTCTTTTGGAAAGAAATTTAGCCTTGATTAAAGACATTTCAGCAGTCTCCACATAGAAGGAAAATGCACTGAGAGGAAAGAAGAAGCATCCTTTCAAGTGTACAGGCTGTCCCTACAACTCTTCACTACAATAGGGAAAGGATGAGATTGCTCACATTTCGTGTTGTGTAGTGGTGGGGCAGTTCAGATTCTACCAGCAAAACCTGTCCTTTCCAAAATGAACTTAATTCTCATTGTGCTGGCAACAGCACTTTCTGCTGTAAAGATGGCTTAAATATTCTCTTTTGCTGTGCTCTATGGGAAGAAGAGATCTCCAGAAATGTCCTCTCTCTCTCACTCCCACTTACTCAGAAAAGGTCATTTTGTTCAGGTGTTGTAAAGTAAACAATCCCAAAACCTTTACTCAGTACAAGGCACACAGAAAGCTATGACAAGGATTTGCTCCACTTTATAGTTCACTCCCAGATACTAGGTTTTCAGAGCTTAAAATCATGCCATTTTTGATAGTACTTTTCACAAACAGCATTTAAGCCACTAACAGAGATTACTCTTAATTTCCACTTCACAGGTAGAGAAACAAAAGTATGGAGTTACAAAATAACTTCTACTTAACAGACCAGTTTAAAAACTGGCAGAACTTTGGATCTTTTCAAATCCTACTCAGCAATAACGCTGGTACTCATCCCAGTGTCCCTGTGACAGGTAGGTTTCCATCCCACCTGGCAGCATCCTCCGTACCTTCGCAGTTCTTCTCGTCTGAGTTGTCCTGACAATTCGCTTCCCCGTTGCAGCGCAGGGCACTGTCTATGCACTGCCCACTCTCACACTGGAACTGGGTGTCAGAGCACACTGGGCAGTTCTTCTCGTCACTGTGGTCTTCACACTCAGTGAAGCCGTCGCAGCGCCAGGCCACCGGGATGCAGTCAATCTCACCTGTGAAACAGGTGAACTGCTGAGGGGAGCATGTTGGTGGTTCTTTGGAAATCAAGCAAACAAACAGAAGTTAAAAATCCAGGTGAACAAACAGGAGATCGGGACAGGTAAGGACAAGAGCTCAGCTGCTTTCCTATATCAAAGCAGCTGATGAACACGTGCCACATCATAAGGTCACTTCCACGGCCACTGCGTTCACAGCCACTTTTGCAGACCTTGAGGCCAGTGTGACTGATGCAGGCTCACATCAACGGGGGCTTGACAGATGAAGAACAAGAGGAACAGAGAAATGCACACTTAAAACACAATTCTTCCCTTCCCACTTCAGACTGTCACACCTTTCTCTTAGGTAAGACTTCAAGTCAAAGTCATCGCACTCTTCAACTCCCCCTTTTCTGCAACACTACTGTATACACAGCCAATGGCTTACCCTCTTTTTCATGTTTGACCATCATTGTATAGAAGATGTTAAAAGGATGTAATTTGCTGCAGATGGATGCACTGTGACTCAGTGTCTAGTTATGTGCCCTTGACAGCTCTATTCAGTCAAAACTCTTTTAAAACAAAAAACTGCTCCATCTAGTCAAGTTCCACTATCTCAACACATCTGTTAGCTGTTATTGAACATTTACTACATTAACTGTTAATCTCAGGCAGTAAGTAAGTGTAGATCTTTTCTCTTTTTTTAATCTCCTGTGGCTTTTTGGCCTGGTATTAAACTTGCTCTGAGAAAATATCTGGATTATGTTAGCTCTTGTTCCATTGTGAGACCACACGTCGTCTCGATGGCGAGATGATTGCATAATAAATCCATTCAGTCCGGTGGCACAAGGAGATCCAAGCACCAAAGTGCCTGTCCTCTTCCCCATTCCAGCCCCACCCCATGAGACACTAGGGCATGGGCTACAGTGGCCATATTGCCATGGAAGGAGGCAACTTGCCCTTCTGGGACTGCAGTTCAGAAAGACATGCACAGGGTGAGCTTGGGGAGGATAACAGAGAAGAAGAAAACAGCAGAGACTGTGCAATGTGCCAGAATGTGAGAATCTACCACTGACTGAAAAGGCAGAACATGGGGAGTGACAGCAAAAAGTAATAAAAATCATACAATTAAAGAATCAAGTTGAAATAATTAAACTTAAGTTGAGTCTTAAGCATGAGTCTTAAGTAGAAAGGGTGAACAGAAGTCCTTATTCAACAGTTAGGGATTGTTTTCCTCTTCCCTTACTCCTTCTCAATACTTGCAAATTTAGCTGGAGGGTGGAGGGAAAGAGGTGAGTCTGTACAGGTGTGTAACAGCACCTGGTGCACTGTCAGATTCCTTTGGCTCAGAAGCCATCCCTGAAGGTGGAGACCCTCCCCAAGGCTGAAGCCAAGAGCCCAGTGACACAGAACTTGGGAAGGACTCACCTCCACAGGACAGCTCATCCTGCAGCAGCACCAGGTGCATGGGGCAAGAGCAGCGTGTGGTGCCATCCCCCTTCACAATGCAAATGTGGGAGCAGCCACCATTATCTTGAGAGCACGGATGTTGTCCTAGGATTTTAAAAATAAGAAAGATAGGAACTGATAAGAAATCCCCATCTATTTTATGACCTTTCAGTTGTTTGTTCATTACCCTCTACCCCCTGGGGAGAGGATTAATGAAAAATCTCTGTTAATGTTGTATTTTGTTGTGTATATTTCTCCCTTTACACACAACTATAATTATAACTTACATTGTTAAGTCTCCATAATCTGAAACTACTCTAAGAATTTATACTAAAACAGTACTTAAAGCATTTTGCTTCTTGTGTGAGGTAGCAGCAGTTCTCTCCAGCAAATAGTACATTACTAATACAAAAAGATGCCTTGGATTCCATACTTCATTTTCTCTACCAAAGATGATTAAAAAAATAAACTTTTCTAATTTATGAATTCTGAAGCTTCCACGCTGTCTCTGAAACTCAAATTAACATGCTCTAGATAAATGTGCCTCTTCATTTTAATGTTTAATAAGGACAACATACTTCTCTTGGAACTCCTGACATATTTACTGAGATTAATAGCACACAAAACTAGTAGTAGTCTGCACTGATATTTTAATTAAACATCCCCAGACATTTTTCTACATATTTCTCCAAGGCATGCACCACAGCCTAATAACCAGGCCTATTTCCTCCAGGATGACAGCAACTTCACTGCTTTAACCATTCACCTCCCACAGCTTCAAGCGTGTGTGTGTGGAAAGGCTCGGTAAGCAGAAACTTTTTAAAACTGCAGCCATGATCAACACTAATTGCTATTTAATACACACTTCCTTTGTGCAATGCAACATTGCTCTTCTGTCAATTCACTTTCAGTATGAAATACCACCACCAAAAATTGTTCAATTTGCCTTCAAGGCAGGCAGTCCACTGAAATATTAACAGCTAGTGACAGGCCCTGAGAGCTGTGCTTGCCTAAACAGTGAACACCCAATAGCAATGCACCAGTATGATCCAGAAAGTCCTCTATTAGGGATAACAGGATGTTTCCACTGTGCCTAGAGACACTCAAATGCCAGGTGCCTGGATGGGACTACCAATCAAGTTGTCATCAGCAACAAAACACGATGCTGGGGTTGTGATAGATTTCCAGTCTGTTGCCAAGTGCCTGAAGGAAACAACCTAACAGCACCGATACCAATTTCTGGCCCCTTCCCTCTGCACCCAATGTTGATCAGCAACAAGGTACAACAGGCTCGTGTCTCTTGGCTCCAGCCTCACAGGCCCTGTTTGCAGCTGCGAGCAGGGATTGCACTCACTGTATTCCTGCAGGTTGAGCTCCTTCACGGCGTGGATGTCACTGAGTTGTGCAATACGAGCCTGGACCTTTGTACGTCCTTCTCGACCGGTCATATCAATCTTTTCAATCATCTGCTGCTGCCTGTCAATCCAGTACAGCCAGTTCTCAAACACAGTTAGTCCCACAGGCTGCAAGATATTGGAGTCTTCCAAAACGATCCGGTTAGCGCCTGCAGAAGGGAGAGAGTGCTTTGGTTCAACTAGGAAAAACTGAAAAACTATCAGAAACATCTCCTACACTACTCACACCATTATTTTTCACTACTTTTATGCTACTGGGTAAACCTGCTACAAAAACCCAGACAATTCTGGGTCCTCTGATGCAAGACTAATATATTTTGCAGGGAGATGATCACTTTTTTTTTTTCTGCTTTCACCAAGAAGAGAGATCAAAAAATACTTAGTATATTTAAGAAGCACCTGGAGTGGGGGGCTCATCTCTCATGAGCCTTTCAAGTCTCTTATCAATATGATGGAAATTGGTAGTTCTTTTCATTCTTCTTTCCCATTTTAAGAGATTAATTGCTTTGTCTTGCCATACAACAGGGAATAAGAAGATGGATTACTGGCTTCAGCTAACCCATACAAGATAAAATCCAAGTGAAAGCAGAGTAATTAGGCCTCCTCACATGAATTATGAGATTAACACTTCTGACTTCCTCATGTTCTTTTCTTTCAGCTACGTTACCTTCACTAAGCTATTAGTGCTAAGTTGGGAATGCTCCTTTCTTTCTAGCAAAGACTTGCTTTCCTGAGTTCCTTTAGCAATCCCCAGGAGCAGACAAGAGGCCTTACACCTCTGAAGAGTGGTTGTTGATTTTTATGCCAGATTTTCTGGCATTAAATACAGTCAAGAGACTGTCACATTTCATGGTTAACTCTTCACACGAACAGAGCACAGCCAACAGTTGTTTTAAAGGTATCACTAAAGTCTGTCTGAAGACAGTGAAGACTTTATAACTCACAGAAGAAAAACATTAGTCAAAACCTGAGGGCTCAGGAGGGAGGCTTAATCCATGCTTCCTTTATTTAACATGATGACGTGGTCATTAACAGTCAAATGTTCAGTGAGTTGATCAGATTCTGAGCACAAAATTACTTGCAAAGCACACAAAATCTGCTTCAATTTTGAGAAGCTGAAACAGGACCACAGAAGTCAAGCTAAAGCTTGAAAATTTACCTCTAAATCCTGGTATTTTTGATATCTGAGCTCACTGCTGTGCTTGTTTTTCACTTTTACTACAGCAAACAATAGCTTTACATTGTTCATCCACAGAATGATTTCCACTAAGTTTCTATATTTTTGTTCTCCAAAAATCTTCTGGAATAACTGAATATCAGGGGAAAAAATCTACCATAGCCACACAATATAACCTTACAGGAATGAAGACACATGCACTTCAAGATTTTATACTTTGAGTAAGTTCTGTCCCTCTCTGCTTTGTTTAGTAGCAAGGACTTTTTTGCTTGTTGAGACTTGAATCAACATTACATCAATGATGATGACTTAGAAACAAATTCAGCTATGAAAAAATGTATTTATCTCCTTTTCACTAAATGCACAGAGAGCTCAGAAGTTAACTAACCTTCCAAATATTTACCAAGCGTTAAAACCTGAAGGAAAACATGGGAATTCAAATCAGCTAGGCTGAGCTCTCACCCCCACTCTGGAGCAACACCAGCAATGATCTGATTAAGGAAAGACGTTGATGAATTCTGAAGGAGGTTATACCGAGACTGATGTAGAAATTAATAGACTGAGTGATGTAAGTCAACCTAAATAACTGCAACCATCTCTTAAAGTCCAATAACATGACTAATTCTGTCGGGAAAAGGTAAGAAACAGAAACCTGCATCTTGAGAAATAAAGTTAAGCTGAGAATATTCATTATGCAAGGAAGACAGAAAGGAATACAAAAGCTAAGACCTTGACCTACGCAAATGGAATCTGTACATGCCCTGCTCTGCCATGCCCACATCAATCAGCATGGCATTTTGCAGTATGCTCCTAAAGCTCTGAAGCTTAATATTTTCACTCCCTTAATGTCTTAATCTTTCTTTTTAATATTTGTGACCAAGTGTAACTGACTATTTCTGACTAAACTGAGACACTAAAATCCCTTCTTCCATAAACCAACAATGAAACCTGAAGCTGACTCATCAGGGTGCTAGTCTCCTTTATTGGGAATGTCAGATGAAAGGGAGACATGATTAAGGGGAGATTTGTCTCCTGGCATCACCATCCCCTTTCCAGCAATACCATTTACAAAAAGACTTAAAACCAACCAAATAAATACAAAAATCAGGACACACCCATAGCTCATTCTATTTCCAAATAAAAGTTACTTAATTCCAGAATCATTAGACATTTCCAAATCACACTAATTATTCTGGAACAGAAGAACTAATTTCCAAATAGTTTCCATGGTAGGGAGCTAATTCCAGTCATCTTTTCATAAACAACCCCTTAATCATGTGAAGAATCTGGTTAACTTCAATAGGATCTCCCATTTGGGCAGAATAACCAAGTCCTAACTGCATGCCTGAAGGACAGGGAGGAAAAGAAGGACTACATCATAAAAGGCATCCTAGCTGTCCTTGTCTTTGTGGGTACTGGCATCTACAGAATTGACAGAGCAAGAGACTGAATGTTTTTAAGAAGCTAACATGCAGAAAAATTACTCTGCTGGTCAAAAGAGCTTATTTATCAGCATTCCTACACAAAGGAATGCATCTCAGCAGTTAGCAATTTATCGTGGTGGTTATAGCATCTATTTGTGGTGCAAATGCCAAAAAGCAAGAGAGGTTTTGGAACAGTTTTTTCTTTGTGCTCTTTGAAATATGGTGAGCTTTTACTACACAACATTAGTGATCCAACAGCCATCTTTAATGAAAAAAAAAAAGGCAGAACCATTAGACTGAATTAGAATTGAGACCCATCTCCTTGTCTGGTGTCCTAATTTCAGGCAGATAACAGACAAAGAGAGAAATAAAGCATGTGTAATATTCTCCTTCCTGTTACTCTACTCATGCAAACCCTAGATCTGGGGCAGCCTGGAATGTACTGAGCAACACCACAGCTTTTTTTTTGTTGTTCTTTAATAATTTACTAGCTCAGGTTGTGTCCTGCATTTTAAAACAGTAAAAAATCAGGATATCACAGTTCAGCAGTGACCCTGAATCTTCCAGTGACATACCACTAAAAGAATTAAAGCTCTTTCTGAGCTTTAATTCCAACCATTTAGGAAAAACAAAATGTTTTCCAAACCAAAAGCTTATTCTAGGAACTTAACAAAAGGCTGAAAATCTGAGTGGTGTCAACAGGGTTACAGGCTTCTACTTTTAATGAAGGTACCATGTCATAAGTGGAAGACATTATCACAAACATTACTGCAAGCTGTCATAACTCCTGTTATGTTTTCAACTCTCCAGCAACAACATCCAGGCCAATCTTTATCACAAATTAGTACTGATGCTACATGAGGCAGCTGAGCTGATCCAGCAGTTTGCTGGATTAGGCTAGTAAATGAAGAACATTTGTCTTTCTCACCCAGTCTGGACCATACAATTTTCCCCTCTTCTCTTGCTCCACTTCTGGCTGGACTCTTTCCTGAACCAATGCAGCTTTCCAAGCCAACAGAACACCATTCTCTATTTGTCTTTTTCTGTATGATATTGTTAGGTTATTGTTAAATGGGCTGAATGAACTCATAGAGGAGGTCAGACAAGCAGCATAACCAATCTTGGGGAGCAGGCAAAGAGAATTCCACAGCTGGAAGAGGGAGGTTTTTGTCTTTTGAGGACAGAGATGTTACATTTTCTTTATCCTTCTCACATCTTTTCAAACCAAATGACAGGTACAAAAGTAATCTGGACACCTGCTGCTTCAACTCTGCAGGACGTATTTTTCCACTAACGGGGAACTTTCCTCTGATTGACAGATTACTGCACCAAAATCAATGCCTTTAAAAAGAACCCTTTCTCTCCCCTTTCCAAAACTGCTGCTATTTATTTGTCAACTAACTTTGGGAAACCACACAAAGGTTTTGCAGTGAGAAACCGAAGTAAATAGCATGTGTAGCAATTAATAATGCAAATCACAGAGTCATGAAACTGTAAAGACGCTGCGTGAATCATGCACATTCCCTGGCTGGGAATTCAGGGAGTGATTAGAATCATAGTACAGACTGTTTATAGTAGGAAGGAAAAGATTACACCTTTCTCTGCATTCCCCCACACCCACACCACACAAATGAATCACTGAATTAAGGTGCTACTCTACCTGAAAGGTCACTGCTTTCAATTCTGCGCAGATCTGAGTCAGCCCAGAACAACTTGCCCAGATGGCTGTCAACAGCTAAGGCGATGGGCTTGCTCAAACCACTGAAAAAAAGGACTTCTCGCTCAGTTCCATCCAATGCTGCTCTCTCAATTTTAGGAGATCTCTCCTGGAGGTTGGTGAAATACATGTATCTGGAACAGGAATGATTAGAGGAAAAGAAAGGTTCATTTGATCTTTCCACATTTTTCCTGTAAATCCAAGACATCTTAACAAACGTCAAAGTTGTTTTTCATTCTGACAAACAGAAAACGAGCTGCTGCAAGAAAACAAGTTGATTCTCAAAACCCTGGGCCTGAGGTTCCCTACATACCCTTTCTCTGGATTGACCACAATGGCTCTGGGCCTATCCTGATCCCCCTTAAGCACCACTCCCATGGGTCTCCCATCCAGGCGAGTCACGTTGATGACGTTGGTGGCCTCACAGGTCCAGTAGATGTAGCGGCTGTAGATGTCAATGCTCAGGTCGTAGGGCTGCATATCCAGGCTCTGACTGGGAACTGGACTTGTCACAACAGTGAGGCTCTGCAAAGGAAAGAGAAACAAAACACAGGAGAACATTTAATCTTAATCTAATGTGAGTAACTTTATTTGCTATGGATGCACCATGTCTAACTACTCCTCAGAAAAAGGAGACAGCCAAAATATTAGCATAAAGTAAGGAGAGACCCAGGTTCTCTTGCTACACCAACACCTTTGATAAGATAGAGACACTTAGTCCTGATGGTTTGCTGTAATGGCAATCACACAAGCTGACTGCAGCTTGTAAGACTTTGCAAGTTTGACCAGTAAGTCCAAATTGTCTCTGTGTTCAAGGCCCAGAGCCAGCTCTTGTATTTCCTCTACTTTTTTGACAACTCAAGAGTTCAGTTTGGATAGACCCAAACCCAGCGCATTTAACACTCTACAACAGAAATGTACCACCACTAATTCCCAAAGCTGCAATTCAGCAGAAAAAAACACAGGCAGAGTGAAGCCAGATAGCACTTGAAATGCTTGCCTCATTCTGCTCCACCATTGCTGCCATCTCAGTTGGAGGACATGAGGGTGGTTTATAAATGGATGGCAGCTCTGCCAGAGATGAAAAGGACATCAGCTAGTGTACAACACTGACTGCAGAGAATTTCCAGCTAACACCTTACACTTCAAGGTCTTGCCTTCTACTGGTCTAGACTTTTGAAATTGGCATGCCTTTTACTTCTTTTTTAATTATTATTACCTTTAGAAAGAACAGCACCAACATCTTTCATGGACTTTTCTAAAATTCTGAAAAGGATTAATAAATTACTAAACATGGCCTACATACACATTTTGAAAACCATGGTTATGAAGTGATCAGCCTCTACCTTCTCATCCCCAAATTAAACTTCACCAGAAAATTTGCCTAACTTTATTTGGCTTGTCGCCTCTATGAAATGGTGTGTCTGCAAGTCTTCCATTTGTCTATTCTGCTGAAGCTGGCAAAAACATGGTGACTTTGACTAGTTTTGAGTATTATTTAGATATTCCAAAATTAAAAGCATTGCTAAATTAAGAGTTAAGGCTGAAGGGCATACAGCAGGATCCAACTACTACCACACCCACCACCAGAAACCACACTCTTAAAATTCAACTGAATATAGCACCTCTCTCATGTTGTGTTGCTCATCAGTCTCTCACTCCTCCCAAATTCAAAAAATCAGGAAGAAAAGATCTATTTTAAAATGCAAAAATCAAATAAGCAGTCACTGGTCACAGTTAACCTCACTAAACCTGCATATTGGGTTTGTATGGCCAGGTTTTTCTGGGGGGGAAGGGGAGGGGGAGGGGCAGGCTATAGGGATGGGTCCTCTGAGAAGGTGCTTGAAGCTTCCCCCACGCCCAGCAGAGCCAATGCCACCGAATCCAGGATAGTCCCACGACCAGCCAAGGCTGGGCCAATCAGGGATACTGGTAACACCTCTGGGATAACATATTTAAGAGGAAAAAAAGTTATTGGGCAGAAGCAATTGCAGTCAGAGAAGAGTGGAGTGAGAATATGTGAGAGGAACAGCCCCGCAGACACCAAGGGCAGTGAGGAAGGAGGGGCAGGAGCTGCTCCAGGATTCCCCTGTGTCCCTGCAGCCAATGAAGGGCACGGGGGTGCAGAGATCCACTGCAGCCCCTGGAGGAGCCCTAGCCTGGAGCAGGGGGATGCCCAAAGGAGGCTGTGATCCCACAGGAAACCCCATGGAGAGAAGAGCCCATACTGGAGCAGGTTTCCTGGTAGGACGTGGGACCCTGTGAGGGACCCAGGCTGCAGCAGCCTGTTCCTGAGGGACTGCACTCCATGGGAGGGACTCACACTGGAGCAGTTCATTAAGCAAATGTAGCCTGTAGGAAGGACTCATTTTAGAGGGAGAATTTCATGGAAGACTAAGTCTGGTGGGAGTGACTCCACACTGGAGCAGGGAAAAGACTCCCCTCCATGAGGAGGAAACAGTGGCAGAACAAAGTGTGATGAACAGACTGTAACCCCTTAAACCAACTCATGAACCTTTTACTGTATCTTGTGTCCCGTGTCCAGTTGAGGAGGGTAGTGACAGTGGGTCCAGTGTGTCCAGTGTGTCTTGTGTCCAGTGAGGAGGGAGGTAGTTTGGGTGGGTGTTTGGCCTCCAGCCAGGGCTGAACCACCACAGCCTGTATTACCTTTTGCCTTTCCCCCTACTGTACTCTTTCTGTATTCTCCAGTCAAATACATTTTCCCAAGCCTGTTACATTTTTTACAGTCTGGTCACTCCATGCCCCAATGATTTACAACAACTCTCATCCTATCTGCTCCAGAACCTGGGAGGCTTCAGACAGCAGTGTGCTCACACAGTTCCAGCCTCGTTTCAGAGGATCTACCCCTGCACTCTGCCCACATACCTTTGTCACATCCCTGTTTCTCCCAAGAACCTTCCCTTCCATGTTTCATATCTCAGATATGGGCTTCAAATGGCTTCCAGACAAAAGACAGCGTTGAGCAAATAATGTGCTGGGAACAACAGTATCTTCAAGCTGGCCTTGGTTTTCCATGTTTTTATTTATTTATTTATTTCTGCACCTCCCAGATTTACTGACTGAGGATTCCAGAAAACTCCAGATGCCACTTGCCTTGCCAAGGGACAGTAACCTAGGAGGAAGTCTGTTCATCTAAATTATCCCCATAAAAGCAGTCATTGTTTGGCACGGGTATGGCAAACATTGAGCAATTCCAGCCCTCTCAGGATACCTGGCTGCCATCTTCCTGTGCCTTGCGGATGATGTTCTGCCGAGAGTCGATCCAGTAGAGCTGCTTATCCAGGGGGTCGTAATCGATGGCTCGCACATTCCGGAGGCTGTGGATGGGCAGTATGATATCCGGGCTCTGCTGCTCGTCTATCACCATGCGATTAATTGCGTTCTTCTGACTGAACAACAGAAAGGTGGTAGGAGCTGGATGAGTTAAAAAGAGAAAAGGGGTTGAAAGGGTTACATGTGGCAATAACACTGGGCATTTTTATGTTTAAGAATGACAACTACAATCCATAATCGGACATTTATTTAATTCCCCTTTTCTCTCTTCCTTTGCCAAAACCAAACAAAAAAAATCAAAACATAACATTCCCAACCTCTGATGAGTACGAAAAGCATTTCAAATGAACTCTTTTTGCTATAAATGTCTGTACATGGATGTGATAGGCAAACATGAGATTTTTAAAGTGGCAGGATTAGTGAACGCAAAGACTTCTGTCAAAAGCATCTAAAAGAAGAATGGTCAATTATGCCTCTCAAAGAACTGTCCATTTTCTGTCTAAAGGGGTCTCAGAGAAATGCAGCTCCACTATTTTGAAGTTGAACGTTTTTGCTAGGTGCACTTCTACTTGCAGAGGAAGGTGAGAAAAAGCCAGCACTGGTTCCTTATTTAGATGTTTCAGGGAAAAGAGATTTACAGTAGTTCAGTCCTGTTCCCACGAATCCTCTTTCTGCCTGTACTGGAATGAAACAATTAATTCACAGCAAAATTTCTTAACTGTGTGTGAGACAGTGTTTTTGGAGAAAAACGTATTTGCTCATCTCAAATCTATGTATCTTTATTATTTCTGGGTGGTTATCTGGGAATGACAACCTGCAATGAGAAAAAGAAATCTGATATTCTGCCCAGCAAAAATTTCCTGGATAAATGTTTGTTCTTTGTAATTAGAAATACCATCAAAGAACAGAAAGTAAGATTTCAACAGCCCATACAGCTGTAGTTTACCAGCTGTAATTTACAGTAAGTGCACAAAGCATTTAATACATCACTGAAAAAAAATTATCTCTGTATTACATAACTGGGTCAGAAATCAGAGAAGGTAGTGAAAGCATTTTCCTTTTTCAGAGGGTTCTTTTTAATAATGCTTTACCTGAAGCCACTGCTGTGCAAGATGGCACAAGAGCCAACTGCCAGAAATGCAGCTTGAAGCCTCCCTGAAATTTGTACAATAAATTCTCTACAGCCCAAGTCTGGAGAGAGATTAGCAGTGGGACACTGCATTCATTTGCCAGCCTGTAAAACAGGTAAGGCAGCACCTGGGAAAGGGGAGGAAGAAAAAGTCTCCTAGAGAACATCATCACCTTGCTTTGTTATTTTAGCATACACTTTGAACAGCTATTCTGACTGCTGGGGAAAAAAAAAAAGGCAGGGAGGAGTTTCCTTGGAAACCAACACTCTGTCCTAATATCCTATAACAATCAGGCCTAATTTCAAGGTATTTTTGCTTTCTGGAAAACCTGTATTTTTCCCTCCAAGCACTTCTCCAATAATTTAAGCTGCCTTCTACCTAGCTCTAAACTGTAGAAAAAAGCACAAAAAAGAAAAAAAAAAAGAAGTAAAAAAAAAAGGGGAAAAAAAAAAGCTAAGACAAGTTTATGTGAATGTGTACAGCAAAATAATGGATTCAGAAAGATTAGAATTCTTACCAAGAAGTTATGATAGAAATGTAAAGGGAAAAAAGGTAAAACAATGCAGGTAAACATGTAAGCACCTAAGATTATTTCTACTTTTCCCCAAACGTATCCTCTCACTTTCTAAGACTGCCTGGCTTACAACTTTGAATTGATGGCTCATTATAAAAAATAACAGAAGAATTTCTCCCCTTGAGACTCCACATCTCTGAAACAGTTCCCATTTCAGAAATCCCTTTCCAGTTTTCATCATTCTCCCTCCCAATAGTCACATATTTTAAGTGTATTTTTGGCAGCAGGCAAATGGAGTGCAGTGAGTATGTCTCCTGTGTAACCCTGCCTTCCAACTTCATGACGTGGCAGATCTGAAGAGATCTCACCAGAGCATAATTAAAAGAACCTATGCATGTATGAGCAGGGTGTTCTGGAAGGGAGGACCTCTAGATAGGGTCTGGACTAATAATGTTCAGGAGGTACATAAGCAAGTAATACAGGCAAAAGACAGTTAAAACAATTCATGCTCCAATTCTAGTGTCCAAAAAAAGGAATTAAATTATACGCATAGAGGCCTAAATCTCCAATTACCTACAAATGAGAAGCTGGAAAGTTCCCAGGTTTGAATACAGCAGAGGAAAACTCCTAATACCACACAAAGAGCCCTGAACTGTACCATGGGGAAATGGTTCTATTTGCTCACAATGTATTTCCTATATTTTCTTCCTTGCTCTGTTTCCAGGAGCATTTTCACAAGAAAAACATGACCTTCGATCATACTGCTACTTTTTCTCCACTGGAAGTCAAATTCCTCCACCTAGAAGATCATAGTCACTATCAGAGAGGTGCCAGCTGTGTCTCTAACTTGCACAAACATGTGAAAGTACCAGGGTGCAAGAATCCAGGTGTCATGCAAGGGGCCATTGTAATAAAAAAAGGAGAGGAGAAGTACAGAACACATGTGGAGTAGAAAAGCACAGTTTTCTGAAAAGCATGGTTTTCAAAAAATACCATGAGGTGGCATTTGTGGAACAATCTGCCCAGCTTTTGGCTTTAAGACAACAGTTGGATGTCTCTACTCATGCATAATGTGGATGAGATACAATCTGTCTCTGTACCACGAATCTCTTCACCCACTGACTAATGTGAATGACACCAGTGGAAATCACCCATCCAGAGCTGCTGCCAAAATTATGAGAGCTTCACTGGCAGCCAGTTACTGAGAGATGGATAAATTATTTGGCTAGAAACTAATTACACACAGCCTGAGGGGCCTTGCAGTTTGTATTCTGCATAACAATAAAGAAAAATGGGTTTTGGCTGTACTGAGATCAGGAACCAGACTGCTGGGGAAGTCATGAGCCCAACCTATCCTCACTGAGGAAGAACACTTGTAGAGGTCTGAGAGTGGCCCACCTCTGCATCTATCAGGCAGCAGACAGAGCTACTACAGAATGAAATCCTGACCCCATAAAAGCTGCACAAAGTCTAGAATCCAGACTAAAGTATCACATATCATTTATGCCGGGCAAGACTAGAAAAACATAAGCAGATAAATAAACAAGCAAGTAAGCACTTAAAGAGGGTCTGAGAGAGACACAAACAAAACATTTTTAGCTTTCATGTTTACACAGATGTAGCTGAACCACTGGAAAAGTTCACTAACAGCCATTCTTCTTATTAAATTAAGATACTGGTATGTTGCAAGACTATTTTCTTTTTTATTTTTGCTTTCAATATCCTATGTTGTCTTACAACTCAGTAAGATATTACTACTGGAAAACTGTAAAATTCTTCTTTCCTCCAAGTCCAATGCTGGCATCGGTTACTAAACACACGCACGCCCACATTTCCTTTAAATTCCTTATGGCTTACCACTGCAGGTCCTGTTGTCGGAGTTCAAGGAATAGTGAGCTGGGCAGCCACAGACAAAGCCTCCCACGGGGACTGCCAGGCACAGGTGAGAGCAGTGACCATTGCTGGAGGCACACTCATTCCAGCCCGCCTGCCGGGAAGAGTGGAAGACCAGGATGTCCATAACGTAATCCAGGTGCCCCTGGATGATGGTTCGGTTCTGGCCACTGGTCTTGTTGGCCCGTTCGATGCTGCGCCGGCTCCAGTCTGTCCAGTAAATGTAATCTTGGTACTGGGTCAAGCCAAAGGGGTGAGGCAAATCATCAGCTATGATCTCACGGTCAAGGCCTGTGTCCAAAAAGAACACAGAGGAAAAGCAGGGTTATATGGGCACAAGCAGCATACTGTTGAACATGTCCCCTGCCCAGAAAGGTTACCATGCAATTACTTTAAAGTTACTATTTCATCATTCCAAGAGTAAAGTCATGTACAGTAGCCAAAAGGAATCTCAGAGCCTATCACAGTAATGTGCTAAACCTGCTTGCCATTCATAGAAAAAAATGTAGTTACTGAAGAAAAAGTTTCAATTTCAAAAATTATCAGGGTTCTCAGAAAGATTCTGTCCTTTCCCTTTTTCCCAAAACTGACAGGATGCCTCTCAATCTAATGCAGGATCCTGACACTGTAGTTCCAGTTGAGCATCTCTTGCACCACGCTTTTCCCACTGCTTATAAAAAGAAAATTGTTATGAGCTTAATGAAATACTACATTGCATTATGAGAAAAATTAAATGTACAAGGCTAAACTAACCTGTCTCTGGAATGTCACAACGGGAAGGAGCAGCCAGAAAGTCAGAATAGGAAACAGCTAATTGTGTATACCATGGAAATGTTGAGAGATCTTAAGGAGCAGAACAACGGCAGGGGGAAATTATGTCAACCGTGTTTTATCAACCACTTCATTACCATGGCACCTCGTGCTGTGTGAGTTTGTGTAGTTCACACAAAATGAACAGGAGATCATGAAGCAAGAAGTTATTCCCTCTTTGCACACAGAAGTCAAGGATGCACAGCCCAACACTCTGCTGTCACCAGCCACAGGCACAGGAAAAAGAAACTCTAATGCTGTGTCCAGTCCCAGGTTTCAGAAGGAAACATGGAGCAGGCCTCCACAGCACACCAAAATACATGAGAAGCTGAAGAAAAGCTTTTCTATCACACCTAATTCTCATATTGATTTTCCTGTTTTGATCTTTTTCTAGCTTTGTTCCAATACTGCAAGCATACTGTTTAAAGCAGACTAACTCCTTTAGCCTTAAATACTGGCTAATTATTAATGCTTAAATATTGGCTATTGTAAATGCTAATCTGAATAATTTAGCATACAACAGGGCAGTTCACTCCTGTGGGTGCTGAGAAGTTAAAACAAGGTACTGTGCAAATCTGAGAGGGCCTAGATCCTCCACACAGTACTCTGGAACAGTGAAAAAAAAAACCATTCTGCGTCCATTTAGCTGCAACTACCAGTTTATAAAATCATCACAGACCCCTGCACAAGAGAACTCTCCTGCCGATAAGCATTAGCCAGGAAAAGGTCCTTAACATGCAGAATACAGGGGGAAAAATGCCTGAGGATAGTAACAAAGATATAAAACCAAATAGTATTAAATTCCATGTTGAGTAAGATGCTGTTATCTTCTTGTTGGCTTTCTTTCCACCTTTGTTATGTATTTTTTAGTGCTCTTGAGAGTAGCAAAACAAGACCCTCCAAAACACTGCAAGGTGACATCTTTGTCCTGCATATAAGTGGAAATATGTACACCTTGTGTAATTTTAACTTTCTGAGCAACCCAATCAGCCCCCAAAAAATCGAGGCCTTACTAAGCACAGTGTTTATATAAACACGAATTATAGAAGCAAACATTAAAAGCGTGCAAGGTTGAGAAATTTTATTTTTGTCCGATGATGTGTATCTTGGCATTATTTAAGCCACAATTTGCCACGAGAGAGCTGCAAAAAGCAGCATGGCCCTCAGGATGCTGCCCAGGGCTCTGGGGCTCACCTAACATGTTGGAGGACTCTATGAGGTTGGTGTCCAGGTCGGTCCAGTACAGGCGCCTCTTGGCGTAGTCAATGGTCAGGCCGTTAGCACGTCCCACGTTTGGGACCAATGTGGTCCTCTCACTGCCATCCATAGCAGCTCTGTCAATCTTTGGCTTGCCACCCCACTCAGTCCAGTACATGAACCTGATTAAAAAAACAGAAGAAAGAAAAATAATTGCGTTCAATCCAAGAGAACTCAAGTTAAAGTACAACTATAATATATGTATATTTATATAAGTATACATACAAATATAAGTATATAGCTATACTATTGCTGTAAGGAAAAATGGGCATTCTGACCCAAGTAATTCTTTTTCTGATCTGTGGTGAAGAGACAAAGCACTGAATGATGATAATCCCTGGGAAAAACCTAATTCCAGTGTAAAACCAGAATCATCCATAGCAGCTTTTTGTTAAAAATTAGTAACTGGATCTAAGAATCTGATGTTGAATTCCCATCCAGGCAATCCCTGGCACATCAGGGCTGAATCCAATCTAGGATCCCACTGGAGGTGACCATTGCCACCACCTTGTTGAAATAAAGCAGAAGGAATGTGTTTCAAGTTCTCTGCATTGCTGTAGGTCTCACAGTGTGACTGGAAACTGTGATAATGTCAAAACCTTTGAAAATGAAGTTCCCTCATTTGAAAAATAATGTAATATTAACATAACCTCAAAAAGTTTTTGCAGTAATTAGTTATTGTAAAGTGAACATTTCACGGTAGATCTGTTTCAGAAGCTGAATATTTAGCTTGACTTGCCCCATTCCTTCCCCTCTCTCCCTGTTTTTACCCTACTTTTGTTAGTATGCTTCAATCCATCTGAGATGTTTCTTCTTAGAAAACCTTTCATTTGAGGCATAGGTGAATATAATTGTTTCCACTCCTTCTCTCGTCCCTCTTCCCTTATCTGTACAAACTAAAAGGTTTCCTTATTTCAAGAAATAAATACCATCGTTATGCTCAGGCTATAAAGTTCACTCTCCCACCCTCAAATTAAATAATTTAATACCTTTTTTGAACCCTAACTTGTTACAAAAAGAATCCTAATTTTTAGAACTATATATTCCTTTCAATGCTATAGTACTTTTCTTATTAATGAATTTCATACATCTAAAACTACTTTGATTCTGTGGTTAATTAAAAAACTAAATATAAATCCCTTTCTAATGAGCTGGTCTGTTTTGGGTTTTTTTTAGTATTTTTATAATTATTCAGGACATTAAGAGTGTATTTTCTCTAAATTACCAGGTTGTATTCCCAAGCTCAGTTCTCTCAGGGTTCACAGGCAGTGCTTAACTACCATGCCCCAGAGGAAGCATTACAATGTTGTTTTTCACTGTTCATAAACACAGAATTTAATCAGCAAGTTACCCCTCAGCAGGGTCGAGTGCCAGTGCCCGGGGACTGTCAAGATCTTTCCACACGAGCACCTGGCGGTGCTGTCCGTCCAGCTTGGACACCTCAATCCGGTTTGTGCCAGTGTCAGCCCAGTACAAGTTCTTCCCCAGCCAGTCCACAGCCATGCCCTCAGGATAATCCAAGCCGAACTCCACCACGTGTTCCAGCGCGCTGCCATTCATAAATGCTCTGCTGATGGTCTGCGGGGATACAAAGATACACAGGCAAATTAGAAATCTTACCAGTCTGTCACTGGGCTGCTTGTTTTCTTTGTTGAATTTTAAACACTTTCAGATTTTAGACATCTCATAGGAAAGAGGATCTTACAATATGCTACTTATTTGCAAAGCAAACAATGCTGCTATTCAGAAGTAATGATTTACTGTGCTCTGTGAATGTATTCTGTGTCAATTACAATAGCATTTCACTAGGGAAATAAATGGGATAACTAGTCTGGTTGAATTAAGCATCTACATGACAAAGTGACCTTAATAACTCAGTGCCAACTTCGAGGGGGAAATATTTTGGCTCTCCCAGGACTATACAAAAGCATCAATGTTATAGCATGGAACACTATTTAAAGCAGCCTAATGAAAAAAAACTGCAGGACAGAGCAGCAAATAGAAGAAAACAACCAAATGACTGATTACTGATTAGCTCAGTGGCTCCAGTACTGACGGCTAAATTTAATTTCACTAAGCATGATCTCTTCTTGGACTTTTATACAAAAGACTTTTTTAAACTCTGTCATCAAGATCAGCCTGTGATAGCAGATACAGCCAGAATTCCATTTTAATAACATATTAGAGTTTAGGCATCCCCTGATAAGCCTGAAAGTAAAGGACTAATATTAGAATAGTACAGAATTCTTTTGGCAAACATGGGCTACCTTTCCATGTCCTCATTATTCCTATCTGCACACACTCCTCATACTCACAACCAACCAGAAATTAACAAATCCTTGATTCTGGTTTACTTCCTGGTTGGAGCACAACCTGCTAATTATGCCAGTTTGTGACAGCACACAGCAGGTCGGTTTATACCTCAGTCTTCACTGTATCACTTATGCAGCTCAAAAGAATACCATGCTTAGGGAGTTCAGCCAAGTCACCTCTTGCAGACTCATTTCAACTCTGTGTTTTTAACTACTATGATTCTTCAGTTGCAAAAGTCCATAAGTTATTATTGGCACAGGTCTCAAGTCAGTTGCTGAAAATGTAATTAAAAACTAAACTCTTTTTCATATCCCTTGAATTTTGTAAACCCCATTAATCAACCTACTCTTAAATATCTCAAGAAGCACGTAGCAGTTTAATAGCCAACGTGGACTAAATCTCTACCTTCAGTGAAATGTCAGTCCAGTAAATGCGATTGTCTGTCACATCAAAATCCAGAGCAGAAGCTTCCTTGACTCCAGTGAGTGGAATAGCAACGTTGTTATTGTTGGTTTCTAGAGAGATGCGCCTGATGTCTGCTCTCCTGGAAAAGAGCAGGAAAGCTTCTGGGACGATGCAGGTCTTCATGTCACTGATGAGCTCCAGGCCAATGGGGCAGGCGCAGCGGAGGCCTTGTGGTCGGTACAGACACAGGTGGGTGCAGCCGCCGTTGTCCTCTGCACAGGGGTTTGTACCTAAGCAGGCAGCGAGAGGAAAAGCAACCATTGCAAACTGACTGCAGGTGAAAGGTGAAGCTAGTCCTCACATGCATCAGCCACACTACAAGTCCTCCAAGCAAACATGCAGTTTTTCTCCTTGTACTCTCTGATCAGATTCTTTTTAATTCATTTCCTGTAATCCTTTAGACAGACCTTACTCTCCTTGGCTGGAAATCCAGTGATGGTTTTCCTTATGCCAAAAAAAACCCAGCATTAGGGAAAGGGATCTGGGCTTCAACAACTACTGATGATCCCAATTCACAGCACAAGCACTGAATGCCTGATAAGTGTATGTTCTACTGCCTTTTACAGTACACTGGTCCAGCTACATACCCCCTTGCATTCCTGCAGGTAAAAAACTTGCAAAGCTATTTTAACATCCACTCAATGGTCTCTTCTCTCCCAGATGCAAGCAAAGCAGCTCTTTCCAATACTCAGTTAGGTACCTACACATGCTAGAAATTGAACTAAGAGAGGCTTGGCACTAAGGAGTTCAATTGGCCAAACAGTTGGAAAGAGGGCTGCATTCAAAATACACGTACCTTGTGGCATCAGCCACACAAAGATACACATCAACTACATTTCACTTGTTTCCTGCAGTACAATCCAGACATGACAGCAAGAAGCTGCAAGCCTTATCCACATAGCAGGATACTTAGGTACTGTGATGAGTTCTGTGATGATACAATTACACTGCTACCAGTGCTTGGATAGCCTAGGATCGGCAATTTAAAGCCAGATGCTGCTTTTTACACCACAAACACTACAGGGCAGGAAGTATTCTAGATATTTTTAAAGATAATTTTCTAGTATTAATGTAAAAACTACTGAACGGACTAAAACTGGCTCATTCTTAGCTTTTGCATACTGGGAGCACATGTTCAGCTTGATTCTTTGTTCCTAAGCTACAGAACTGAAGCTCCTCACAGAAGACCTAACCCACCCCATCAAGCTGCAGCCTGCAGTCATCATGCCATAGGACTGGATTCTACCCATTTCTAAAACTCTGCAGAGCAGCACTGCTGACATATTCCACCTCATTCTCTCTTGCCTGATTAGCAGACCACTCACCAATGATCTGGTGGACGTTGGTGGCTTTCAGGCCCATCAGATCGGGCAGCTGGTCGATGATGATCTCCCTCTCTGCCGTGCACTTGTGCACACGCTCGATGCTGCGCCTTTGCCAGTCTGTCCAGTAAATGTAGTCACCCAACAGAGTGAATCCAAATATGTGAGGCAGCTTGTCCTCCACCAGGACTCTCCTACCAGTTCCATCAGCATTCATGACCTATGAATATAGACAAACTTTTTAGGTATATAGAATGAACCTGCCACTATTTGGCAGATTAAGAAACTAGCTGCTCCGTGCTCAGACTTCAAATTAAAAAATAATCTCCTATCATTATAATGCTATCAATGTTTCACATCACCCTAATAAAAATGAAGAGACTCTTTACTGAAAGGTACTTACTCTAAAAGCTTTATTTAAAAGGTTAGTCTTGTAACCAGATCATAATGTGGAATTATGACACAACACTTGTTACCTTTTATTATTATGTAATAATAGTTACTCCTGTTATGACTCTCTCATTCCTGACATGAGTTTTGGTTTAGTTTTAAAGGAGTCACTGCGTTTTACACAAATGAAGACAAATTTATAATGGCCAAGGAGTTCTGGCTCAGCATCTTCAAGTCCACAGACCCACCCAAGTGAGCTCTGCCCATATTACAGGGAGCATTAAGAGGAAACCCCACAAATACTGGGAGGCAAACAGTGAAGAATATCTACAGAGTGTATTGATATTCCCCAGTCTGAATAAGGAACCAGTTTTACATTCTTCAAAATTAAGTACAGTAATTTTTTTACTACAAGGAACAGCAGTAGTCTGTAAATAATTGCATGCCTTTGATCAAGACACTTAAATTTACTGTGTCATTTTTCTCCACTCCTAAAAAGGGGTAATACCTAACTTCCTCAGTGAGGCACTGAAAGGATTAATTAGACATATGTATGCATGTTCAAGTGATCAAGTGCCTTATGAATGCCAAGTATTATAAAATGTACCATACTGACAGAAGTAAAGAGTCCCATGTTTTAAGACAAGCTTAAAAATGGTTCAGTGCTGCAATTTTTCAGAAAAAAAAATCCCTCTGAAATACTTTGACTTATTTCAAGGTCATAGCTTAAGTTTACAGTATGTATACCACCCTTCCAAAACCAGGAAAAAAACCTCCAACCAACCTTAATATAAAAACTTTCTGAAACAATGCGATTCATAAAATCCAAGGTAGCATACTAATCCCTGAAACATTAAAGCATCCTTCCCACTACCCAAGCATGTTCTAAGTAAATGACTGGAAAAGGAGTGATTTATTAAACCACTGTTTCCAAATCTCTCTCACTTAGGGAAGTGAAATAGCCACAAACAAATCTATATGGCTTCCTGTCCTTGCCATGGTTCAAACCTAAAGACTTATGCAATGACAACCTTCAGAATCAACTGGTTTAGTACCTCAGACTAGACTGATGATAGCTGGTGGCCAGAATATCTTCCCAGATCACAAGAAAAGTAAAGGCTAGTTTGGAGCAACTCCTACCCAGGCACATATGAGAAGAGAAGAAAGGAACAGAGAAACAGAACTGAAACACACACCTTTCCCAGGACACAGTGTAATGAAGTATTTATAAATTCCCTTTAAAAAGTGGAAGAAATGCTATAAAATTTCACAATAATTCAGTTTTTCCCTAAGACTATACTTTGTCAAGCTTCCCAACATTTTGGCACTTACTCTCAGTATACTAAAATGGGAACTGAATCTTTATGTGCACATTCCCTACAGAAAAATCAAAGGGACTCTGCCTATTTGCTGGATTGTAGGAATAAGCTCCGCATTTACTTTTGATGAAAGGTCATAATTACTTTATGGAATTAGCTTACCAAAACCCTTCAGTCCAGCAGAATATATAGCATGCTTCTACAAATGCACTAATCCGTGTGTATCTCAAAAATAGATGACTTCTCTATGGTGACTTGTTTCCCCCTCCTCAAATTACAGAGATAAGCCATTTGTTTGCAACTAATTAATACATGGAAATTAGTGCTTGCTGAGCAGACCAAGAAGATATACAGAATGGAAAGATGTTGAAAAGTGAACAGACTAAAACCACACAGTAATAATCAATAAAACATCACCATCACAAAGTAGCATTTTTAGAAAATACTTTTTTTGCCTTGCATTTATAAAAGAAAGAAAACTCTCTATTTAAGAGAGCACATAACTACTGTCAAAGAAAATTAGTTGGAAAGTGTGTGGTGTGATATGAACTTTCTTTGGCAAACTTTAAGAGCTATTCAAATAAGCTTCCCCCTATACTGAAAAGAGTCAGTAAAAGAGAAGGGATTAAGCATCTGCTTTTAATTAATTTTTGGTATGACACATAAAGGCTGTTTTGAAAGACAGCTTTGCATCTCCTAGACAAAACATGCAACTTTCTGAAAGTATTTATATATACCTGCCACTCTGCTCCCACTGCAATTTTACCTGAGTACATCTGTATTATGTTGCCTAATATAAATATCTGCTCACTATGCCCACTACCACTATATATATATCTATACATACACACACACGGTAGCAGCCAGCTACCACCACACACACACACACATATATATATATATATATATTTATATATATATATTTCCATGGCACCATGTTGTCTGCACTGACTTTGGCTGCATGTTAGGTGATTTCAATAGAGTTACATCCATTGGCTACAGAATCAAACAGTCTGGTGTAAGGCAGAAGGGAAGTGGCAAGAGATGTAGGGGTGATATGTACAATAAGAATAAAGCAAAGAGGAAAAATCACCTATCAACCAGTTACAAGGGATTTCAGCATCATCTTTTCACATACTCCAAACTCAGACAACAACCAAGTCCCAGGCTATAATATTTTCTGGATTCTTTCCCCTTCCCCAGCTCCACATGGATCAGCTCCTCACAGTGAAGCCCCACAGAATCCCACACAAAATAAACCCACCTTCAGCTGCTATGAGGCAGTATCTCCAGAGGTTTACACTGCTTTTAACCACAATGTGGTATGAGTTTCACATTCTGAGGCCATTCTGAATACTGCAAATCACCTACAGGTGATTTGCAGTATTCAGAATGGCTACAACAGGAAACAGGCTACAACAGGAAACAGATGTGGTGTAACCACAAACACCACCTTTACTGAAAGAGCAAGTAGTTCCATAGAAAAAAAAATTTAAAAGTGCAAAAATTTAATGGTTTCAGAAAAATACCAGATATCCTGCTTGGAGAATAAGGACTTTGTTTATCCTAAAACAATAATGAATGCAAACCTATAGCCTTATGAACATACAGCTTATTCAAAGTAAGTGAATTACTGCTGAAAATGTGGTCACATTTTTAAATGCTGTACTTAGTGATCAGCAGGAACAATAAAATAACAACTTTGAAGCACTACTTCTAATTTAAAGTTACAGACTGGAACACACATATCCTGACATATCCTAAGGGTCTTTCTTGTTATTAGATACCTTGCATTCAATTCACTTCTACGTACCGGTAATCACTGTGATAAATAGGCTAATGCAGTAAATTTACCTTTTTGATAATCTGGGATTTGAATGTATGGTAGTTTAAACTTGTAGCTTGACTGCTTTAAGTCTAGAGTTTCATCATTAAATCTAACTCATTTATGAAAACCATGTTCAGCTCTGCAAAGAGCTTGTGCCAGGACCCTGGCACAACTGCAGATTAGCAATCCCCTCAGGTCTAGTGCACCAAGGCCAGGGGTAGCAGAAACTGAGCAGATGTGCACTGGTGTATATGCACAGTGCTGAGGAGATGCTCATCACAGAAAGCATCTGTCCCTATTGGGCTATACTGAGATCAATACCAAACCAAAAGCCCAGTCCTACAAGGTGTCAAGACAGAGATGAAGGTGACAGAGTTCAGACCATTACCTTTCATCTTAACTCATCTTAACTTTCATTTCAACTCATAAGCACAGTTGAATTTTCAGTATAGAACCACAGAATCATAGACCAGCCCAGGTTGGAGGAATCCCTGAAAGATCATCTGGTCCTTCTTTTTTTGTGGGAAAGAAGCCTAGATAAGATTATCCAGCATCCTGTCCAGTTACATCTTGAAAACTTCTAGTAAGGTGAGGGACTCCACTACGTGCCTCAGTAAAGTATTTCTTTCTCATATTAAAATGAAACCTCCCTCAAGGCACCTTGTAGCAGTTGGCCTTGTCCTCTCCATACGGCACCATCCATGTGCCAGGAGAGCCTCCCTCCTCCCTGAGTACTGGAAAAATGAGGACCAGAGCTAGATAGAGCTGGGTATGGCCTGACAGGCCCTGAGTGGGATGATCAATGTCCCCATGGATGCAGCCCAGGATCCTGTTTGCCTTCATTGTACAGCAGCACACTGGCATCGTTTGCCCTCAGTAAACCTGCCATTGGCTTGTCCCAGCCACCTGCTTCATTTGGCTTGCAGGTTTCTAAGAGAACTCTTTCCAGGGACTGGAATAGGACTAATGGGCCTGTAGCTTCTCAGGTCCTCTTTTGGAAATAGCTGTAAATGACCAGGTAGCAGGTTAAATATCATGCATGCTAAGCTCTTTCTCTGGCTGACAGGAGCAGAGGAAGTCAACAATCAATGAAAAATTATAAACAACGCCTAGTAATACTACCTTCAAAAAATATATTACTTATGAGCATGGAATAGGCCTCTGTGATGGGCTAGCTACATTAAAAGATGTTGCCAAAACATTATTTCTTTCACAGACACACATCAGTAAAACAAAAACTCGACCCTGCCCTAAAACAAACAACTCTTCCAGTAAAATCCATAAACTCCTCTAACTTCAGATACTTGAAACTAAGCCCTGATTTTTAAAATAAACATCCTGTTTTTGGACAAATGACAGATACCTTAGCCATTATTGATTCCTGAACTTCAGTATCTTTACCAGCATCAGCTCACTCATCCTCAGAGAGGCCAGAAGACCTCACTTAATATGCAGGACCTCAATTGCTCTGCTCAAGTACTACTGCCATCACTGCCCCAACTCTACAAAATTTTTATCAGGCACCACAGCTGGAAAGCATCTTCCCCCACTGAGTCATAAGAAGGATGCAGTTGTAGCATTCATCTTTCTTCTGGAAGGATAAGGAATTAGAAAGCCTTCTGACTTCAATGCTTTGCATGTCACATGTCCCACAAGTGCAGAACATACTAGCTTGTTGTTTCCTTGGAACATGTTGAAATATGCTCTGGATATATAGCTATGGTTTACCTTACAGTATGCACAAAACCCCAGACATTTGGCACAGGCTTCTATGATGGAANAAAAAAAAAAAAAAGGTAAACTCTTCCTCTGAGCAGATCTTAAAGTCTTAACTTGGGTTCCTCCCAATAGTTCAAAACCAGCAGAAAATAATCAGAAAGCATTACCACCTACACAATTTCAACATGGGTCATGCTAATGCACCACAAGAATAGATACAGCTTAAAATGATGAGGTAGAAAGGGGAATTTCTCATGAGTTTGATCATTAACACTGATCTGCTTAAGATGATTGCAAGGAAGTATTACTGTAGAACACCCTGAAATACTGAATTCAATACAAATACCCCAGATATTCCAACATACCATATTGAGCAAGGCTTGTATTATACCTGAAATAATTTAGGAATATGCACTCAAGGCTTAGTTACTTCAGCCCTGATTATCCAGAGGTAAATACCTACACGTGCTGTTTGATGCAACAAATAGCAACTCAGTTCATGGCAATGCTAATCAGGGATATGACTGATTGTCTACCTAAATGTACATGACTCTTACTTCACAAGGAAAGTGAAAACCAACACTACATTAATTAGATTTATTTGGTTAAAGAAAAGAAACTCAGACAGCATCTCTCTTAAAAATAACTCTAAGAGATAACTACAATGCCTTCCAATCATTATATCTGCATTTTTTCAGACTGGGTTTAAGAACACTGTATTTTCAACTTCTCTAAGCAATATAAAACAGACTGGAATGATTTTACTGTTATGGCTGTAGCAATATCATATAATTAACACATGTATTTACTGCAAAACAGCTGCTCTAAGAGAGAAACAAAGAGATATCTTGTCTAAATTTCCAGTTTTATTAGTCTTCCCTCTTAAAAAAGTCTTGATCAACTATACCCCCTTTAAGTGAACAACTGAAGCTTTCAACTCAGTTTGAAGAAATTATTCTGTCAGTGTTATTTATTTACTCTTAACAGCATTTCTCCTCAATTCTAAAACATTAAGGAATGAAATGGGAAGTCCTCTCTTCATTGTGGTGAAATCATGAGGAATCAGCATAAGGGATCCCTGGAACCCTTTGGATTTGCTTCAGAAACCAGCCAAGTCCATAACTTCTTACTGTTAATTGTTTTATAATAGCCATTAACAATTCCTAATTTAACAGTTCCTCAGCACCCTCAGTTTCTTTTAGAGCTCTAACATTTTTTCAAAGAATTCAAAATATATGTTTTCTGGGCATGGATACTATTCCTAATAGGACTGTTGTGAAGATAAATATGTACAAACAGTATAGAGATTAACTTTATAAACACCCTTTCCATCAGGCTACACACACTGCTGTAAGGTCATTTCTTTCACAACAGGACAACTTTCTTGAATCACTGACCAATGCCAACAGCAGAAATGTTTTCTCCACGATGGAGATGGAATGTAATTTTAGAAACAAGTGGTTCAGTTTTTAATGAAATAGCTGAAGTCAGGTAAAGTTACAAGTAGGCAAAAAAAAGATTTTAGAACCATTATGACAATCACATATGACATCTCCTAGGCGATTACATGCAACACAAACCCCCCACCCTGCATTTGTAAAGAGCAGGCTAAGACAAAAAAATGAGCCAAATGATAAATAAGAGCAGAAGAGAGATTTTCATGGGGAAAAAAAAATAAGCTCCTCTGAAAAGATTCAGTGGTAAAACAGGTGACTAAAAAGGCTTTACTACAGAGATTAATTTTGGTATGTAATCCATAGGGTGGAGCGGCAGCAGCCAGGGAGTGTTCTGTTAGCTGGGCATAGGCTGTGGAGGCAACAAAGGAAACTAATGACTGCATTTTGCAACTTACTATTTAGCAACTAAGATCCGTGGGCAGCTACACACAACACTTTGCAGAATGTAAACCAGACTACCCAAGACCAACCTGAAACCTCACAGTGAGTTTGGGGGAACAGTTTTACAAGATTAAGTTTGGCATAACAACTCCTGATGCTCTTGCATGTGGGCAAAAGCTTCTGTGCTCTTCTTTCCCAAGGTTCTTTCTTTCAGTGCCTTGCCCCAGAAACTTGTTTTTCAATTGTTCTCTACCTAACCTGATGTTTTCCAGATTCTGTAGTAAGCTACTACAATTGTTTTTTTTTTTTAATAGAGGGAGAAAAATGTGCAAAGTTTTCTACTGTTTTATCAAGTCCAAGTGGTTCAGGTGCAGTGAGAGACTCAGCTAGTTATGAGATACTTTTCACCTTTGGTGTCAGTAAGCTTTCAGTTGATTCAATTGCTCCTATTCACTAAATCGCTTCAATTCCCAGGGTCTTGCATGTCCAAGAGCTTGGTTTTCCACCTTTTTCCACAGACTCTTTGCCACACTAGAAGATCATGCATGGTACCAGAAAAGATGTTTAGATTAAGACTATAAAATCTCACAGCAAAGTAAGAAGCCTGTGTGAAGAAAGCTAAATCATTATTGAGAGCAATTGGAGGTCAGGTGAATACTTCCAAAGAAGCCCAGGTCCAAGATCAGTACAAGGTTTTATAATGCAACTCAGCTTGTGAAAAGGGGAAAAAAAGCCAGAATTTTGGAGACTAAGGGATAATGGATTGACAAACAGTACTCAGCTGAATCAGAAACACAGACAATTGCTCAGCATTTCTCAGTATCTCTTCACACTGCTCCCTAGCTTGCCATGAAATATTTTAAGTATGTCAGACTCAGCTGAGCTGATGACTCTGGCTGTTTTGGTTTGAGGGATTTCAGTGTTTTCCCTTAGGTAACTGATACTGGCTGCTAGCAGAGGCTTGTTGCTTTCTAGGTGAGGCACCTGTGTAAACCAAAATACAATTTCCTAACTCCATTGTGAAAAATCTGGGAAGCATGTACCACGTATAAATGTAAATCCAACAGTTATACTCCAATCAGCTGCATGCTGGGCCATGGGGACCATGAGGTTTTCAGAGCTACCAGCAGCAAACCAGGACTGCTCATCTTTCAGCAAATGTTGTAAGAAACATCTCTGAATTCCCAGTGTGAGCAAGTCAGCACAACTTTCTGCTTAAATGTGTCCTGAGTGTGGGTGCTTGCCTCTGACACGGCAATTCCAGGCTCCCCTTAGAGGTAACAGAAAAACCCCCAGTGTTTTTAGAGTAGGAATCATCTAGTCTATTCTAAACATTTACAGTGTGGAAGTGCTCATTTCCAACATTTTTATAAAGGCAACATAAGGGAACTTAAATGAGCTGAATGTATCTACATCTCACGAGACAAAACCCACTACAGATTTCAGGATGAATTGCAGATCTATGACACTAGAATAATTTGAAAACAGAATGCCACAGTCTTCTCCACATAATTTTTAGGGCAATAATTTAACTTAGAAAAATACGATGTTTGGTACTCAGATCAGAAAGTCAAGTTACTCTTGGGCAGGAGTTCTGGCTCCATCTCCCCAAAAGCTTCCCTCAGTAGCCTCTTTGCTAGGAGCCTCTCCCTGACCCATGAAGCAGGACAGCCTGTGGATAGCAGATCTCTCAGGACTTCTTGGAGAGCTCCTCAGCACAAGCGGCTTGTCATGTAAGGTCTCAATAATCATACTTCTCATAGCTAAATTTTGTTTAGGTAGTCTCAATTTATCAAAAGTAATAAAAAGTTAACTTTTATTGTTCCAAATTTGAAACTAGCATGGATGTTTTAAATGTTTCTTCTTTTTTATTTTTGCATTAAAACACCTGGGGGTTGACTAGATGATCTCTAGAGGTCCCTTCCAACCTTTACAACTCCAAGATTCTGTGAAAAGGTACATCTCTAAGTGATAATTCTGTAGCCCCATGCTCAAAAGCCACAGCAAAAAAAAAAAAGAATTTTTAAAAAATAAATAGTAACAAACTTACATTGCCAGGAGATCCTAACTCAGCACTAGAGTCCGTGACAAGGGACTGTTCAAATCCTTGTATCCAGCTCTTTGACAGCCAAGAGACCTTTCTAATATGTTGTCTGTGGCTGTCATTTGTTTGCTTTTTAATAAAGTTTTACTATGTTGGTCAGCATCACAAAATTTAATTCTTCCTTAAGTTCATTCACAAGTTCAAAAGAAACCACTCAAATGAAAATGATACCAAGTATAAACTAATACTCTTTTTTTTTTTCATAAATCCTTACTCTACTACTAATCTCAAAAATCTGTATTTTTTCTTAATACAGGCTTAGCAGGTGTTAAGAAATAGCTGGAAATACCCCAACAAAGTAAGCTTTATATTTCTGAAACTGAGATGGAGTACAGAGATCTGTCCCTACCCTCTACAGCACATACTTGTTTTTTGTTGAATGAAATTCTCAAGTGCCACAACTATCCAAAGCAAAAGTGAACAGCAAAGCAACTTCAGGTATTTGTTTCAATTACCTTACTTCTCATACCTGCAAAAGTTTAATGCAAGTACACAAAAGCAGCTGTGTTCAAGAGCTAGGAATATAATGGATTCTGCTTCTCAATTTTCAAACCTGTGCTTCAAGTAGGCTGGATGGGGTAGGATAAGTAACCAGCTTGCAAGTAATCAGCATTTCACAGTACAAAGACTAATGGCATGAGACAAAAATTCTCAGTCAGAAAATAAATAGCGTATACTTAGAAAACAAAATTTCCTTATTAGTGTGGCAGTAAAATTGAGGGAGTTGTCATCGGAGGACAATATAGCCCTGCAATTTCAGGATTAGAATATGAATTAGAGCATTCTCTAGATGCCAGACTATTTGCTCCCAGGTCAAAATGTCCTCTCTGTTCAAGATTTCTATGCTCTAAAAAGTCTTAGCAGCATCTGCTTTCTCTTGTCCAGCAAGGCTGAGTTCTGAACACTGGTGTGTACTTAAGCTGAAAAACAGCAGGATGTCATACTTTCCATATTAATCATGAGGATTAGAGACAGTAATGCTAGGCATGGCTAATAGATTTGGGAATACACAAACACTTCAAGTTAGAGCTGCACTCAAAAATCACTAGATAATGGTTGGATCTGAGCAGGAGGCACATTCTTTCCTTACACTCACCACTAGTAGGTGTAAGTGGGTGTCATCTCCAGCTCTGAGAATGGAGAATAGGAGAGGATGATAAAGAAAAAGGAATCAGAGACTGAAAAACTATGAGAAATCAGCCATATCATCATGACTTCCCCTTAACACACACAGCCACACATGCATGCAGCCATTATAATTGCTTTATTAATATCAGCTTTGCTGACCATTTAAAAATCCAACCTATGCCTTAAAACAGGTAGCGTACGTGCCAAGAACACAAATATTCACTAGAGCAGGGAAACACAAGACCGATTCAACAGAGCAGATGATACATATTTAACCTCATAGCACGGCAGGAAAATGCTTTAAACCTGTAGCAAGTCAATGAGAAATCTTCCCCACTGGTAAGCACAATAGCAGCCATCCATTTCAATAGAAGTTTATCAGCAGTGAAACCTGAGCGAGATAAATGACGAAGCTGTTGAGGCACAGCCTGCTTCTGCCTGCTGCAGGCTGCCAGATAAAATGGGAACAAAAGCTCCCTGCTGTACCCCCTACCAGTCTCCATTAACCCCTGCTGATGCTTTATTATCATCTGGGGGCTCCAGAACAGCATAGTGTAAATCAGCGGGTAAAAAATAAATAATAAAAGCTCATACGTCGCACAAACAAACCAGAAACATGGCTTGCAAGAATGACATTCAGTTTGGTACCACTGCAATTAAATAATGGTTCTGAAGAATCCCACATGCAAAGGAACAAACTCATTTTGCTGGCTTACGCTGATTTAAGAACAATGAAATGGAAATTGTCCCAAAAACCTTCGTGCCAAATCAGATATCTTCTGTCCTGCCACAGACACTGTAATGTTGGCATAAACATTCTATGATGTGTTCTAGCCAGTTTGACAGAATTGCAGCAGTTAGCTCATGCCTGATCTAGATGAAAATTTCTGCCACAAACTTATCCAGCACTGAATAGAATTATTATTCATGAATAAGGAATCTCAGTGTTCTGGCAAACATGAGGATGAAAAATGCCTAACTTACTTTTGCAAAATACTTCAAGGCTGAGACAGATAGATCAGGGCTGAAGTGCTCAATCTGTTATAAATAAATCTCTACACATCACTAAGACTATTTTCTCCTCTTTTCTCAGAGCTGGTGTAATATTAGGTGAATAACAGACTAAAAATCTTGTTTTCAGGACAAAGAAAACTCTGCTCCCTGAGGCTCTCTCAAGGAGTGCTTCAAAGCAACTCACCTCGCAGGACTGGAGTTACTTTGGCTCTAAAGGAGAACAAACAGTTTTGTGACCTTCCAGCATATGACTATGACTTCACCTTGACTTATTTGTAGTTGTAAATAAGTAAAAACAACTTTGTTGGTCTAGAAAATATATGAGTAGTTATGGCATTTTATAAGTTTCTTGGGTACAAGCTTACTGAGCTTTTCCTTCCATGGGAAAGCTCGTTTTCTCTACACAGATTTCTGTAAACAAATCTTTGGGCTGTGTGTTCAAGGACACAAGATGGTGTTTGGCTGCCCTGTCTCCCACATGGAGGATGGGAGCCTTCTTCCTCTCAACCTATATAGAGAAATGTTATCTCTCTGACTTTGTAAGCATTTTTTAGCATTCTAGCAGTTTGGTATTGAGCATGATGAAGAATGTATGTTAGCTCAGAACCTGGGCACATACAGCCCAAATTCCTTCTGAACAATGGAGTCATTTTAATAAATCATATAAACCTTCTGATATTGGAGTGAAAGAGTTCTGATTCACCCATGGGGCACAACAATAATTGGTGACCCCAACCTCTGACCAAGATACCAGTGACAATATATATGATTGTGCCTTATATGGTAAGTGCTAAAAGTTATTTGCAATGGTTAGAAATCAACAAGGAAAGCTGTAATCTATCAAAGGAAGGCAAATCTACCAAGATATAGCAACGGCAGACCTGCACACCAGGCAGCAGTCAAGTCTTCCAACAAAAGCTTTAGACAGCAAACTGATCAAATGCTAAACAATACCATTTTCTCAAAGACTGACAGATAATAAATGTCAAATTTGTTTCATAACTGTTACACAACAAAATAAATGCAAGACTTTCAATGCGGGAGAGAAGAAAAAGTGTCTTTTTTTTTAAAATGAAAAGTTTCAACTGGACATGTCAGAAAAAAAGGAAAATCCGTGCTCTTGCCGAAACTCTAATAAAACAAGGGCAATGCAAAGTATAAAGGATTTCTGGAAGTACAAATAATTATATGTGAAATAAGATTTATTTATTCAAAATATGTTTTACTAGGCTCTAAATTGAGCAGTGCAAAGACTGAAAGATAATTTTTTTAAACTACATACAATAATCCCAGTAAAAAGCTTTTTCCCCTTATGACCTAAGAATTGACTTATTTAACAAGTCCTTATCACACATTCTTACAAAGACAGCTCCACTACATGGATATGATTTCTATTTTACACAAAAAAAATGAGGGAAGAATAGGAAGTAACTTGCCCAAATGCCGAGAAGAACAGAGTTTTTTCTTAAAGCACAACTCAACCACCATCCCATCACCCTTTCCAGCTGTATCAGAATATGAACACTTAGAAAAGCAAAACTACACTCTATAACTTCATGGAATGAAAAATGCAGGTACAGTTACAAACCTCTATTTTGTCTGTTTTGGCATCTCCCCAGTATATTTTGCTTTCTGCATAATCCAGTGCCAATCCATTTGGCCAGCCAAGTGAGGTGTTCACCAGCACAATTCTGTCTGAGCCATCCAGTGCTGCCCTCTCAATCTTTGGGATTTCTCCCCAGTCAGTCCAGTACATGAACCTGCAAAGGAAACAAAACCTTATTAATCCAAATCTCCGATATTCTTATAGCTTCTTCTGGACTACTCTTCCCCAAAACCACATAGCATGCAAAAAGTTACATCCCTAAACCAAAAATACTTCCTTACCTGGGTAAGAATGCCCAAACCATTCAGAAAGAATTGGCATATAAACACACAAAATTCCAATATCAGTCTGCTCAGCAAGACCATATAACCAGTGCTATTAGCTAGAATAAACAAGCTGATTTGTGCAGTCCACAAAAATATTTTTAAAAATAATAAAATATTGACACGTAAGGTGACTACCCAGGTGGTCAAAAGAGAGCAGCAGCGCTTGTGCCTCAGAGCCTTAATTTTCAGAGAATCCCAGTATTATCATTTGGAGGGCTCGGAAGTTTATCACTGCATCTCATTACCTACATAGAAGCAGACAGAGGTATCTTCTTTGCATGACTAATATTTTTAAAAATGCTCACAAACAGCTTCTCACCCAACCATGGGATCCAGCACAATAGCTCTGGGCTCTTCCAGGTCTTCTGATATCAAGATTTTCCTCATGGTCCCATTAAGCCTGGTGACTTCGATGCGGTCCGTGCCGGTGTCTGTCCAGTACAGGTTGCGGGCCACCCAGTCCACGGCGATGCCATCGGGGTGCGCGATCTGAGCGGTGACCACAAACTGGCTGCCCGAGCCGTCGAGGAAGGAGCGGCGGATGGCCCTCACCTCGTCGTCTGTCCAGTAGATGTATCCTTCCAGGGGATCGAAGTCGATGGCGATGGCGTGGCGGATGTCCTCCAGCGGCAGCACGATGTCTGTGAAATCGGGGGTGTCCAAGGAAATGCGCCTCAGGTCCGTCCGGCGGGCCAGGAGCAGCAGTGCAGTGGCACCTGCAGGAACAGGACAAAAACCAACATCTTGCTGACACTGTGCAAGAGGCCTGGAAATAAAGAACCTGAGTCTGTTCTTTCCCAACAACATGGTCTAGCTACCTTGGTTTCACAGGACCTAACCAAATTGCTGGGTACCAGCAGAGAATTCCACTCCAAAGCTTCAAATGAGAAGCTATTCTCAATGTCTCTGCTTATTCTTCTGCAGAACAAGTCAGATGTGTTTACAGAGAAAATTCAGTGGTCCTTTCCTTTCCCAGAATGTATAATGTTGCACATATTTTCTATCCATGTCCTTCCCTCCAAATTACTTAAATAGATATGCAGCAACTATGTTGCTATTTTATGCAAATCAACAGATGGCCTGCAACCTCTTAGATGAGAAATCAATTATTTACTGACTGTTTGCTGCTGTTGGTAAGAGGACAACCATGACAAACAAGCTGCATGTTTCAACAACGCCTGATAAATGGAAAAATGTAACATAGAAAACCACAAGTAAACCTCTTTTGAGAAGCTCTTATTTGAGGAGTCAGTTTTGGGAACAGACCACTATGCAATGACCATGCAGAGCAGGAGGACTGTCACCTTCTCCCACATTTGTTAAGAACAAGCTTATTGAAGACATGAAATAAATAACAGTGGCTTATAAAGTAATTTTGAGCCAAAGCACACAAAAGCCTTGCTAGCTTTTGGGTCAAAAGTCAGAATCACTTATCATAAATAACTAAGTTATCATAAATAAAAAAGTTATCATAAATAAAATCAGTTATCATAAATAACTAAGATCAGCTTGCACTGCAGAAGATGTTTTCATATAGGCAACACAGCATGTTTAATGGTACTATCAATGACAGTTGCACTTATTGTCCAATATAATTAATTTTAATTTAATTTTCTACTCTATGTCACCAGTTTTCAAGGTAATGAAGGATAAACAACCACCACACCCCATTCCAATTAAACTGGCTTATCAGTTTGGAGTCTTAGGGAGATAACAGCAGCTCAGGCCTGAGGGAAGCCTGAGCTAAGGTGAAAAATGCCTGTATAATTGCAGGGAAAGTGTGGTGCAATGGCTCTTCTCAAAGAGTGAGAGGACAGGCTTTGGCAGGGACTGACGGAGGATGAGGGGGAGGGTGGGGAAGGAAAACAGATGCATGAACATGCAGTGAAAATGAGCAATCGCCAAGCCACATTGTGTCCATGTCTTGATTTTGATGTGTAAGAGGTATAAATAAGAGCTAGAAGACTGAAAGAGCTACAACTGAAGTAAGTTGGTGATGAAAGAAGAATTTTGGTGTCTGATGCCAAATTTGTTTAAAAAAAAAAAACAGTAATTGATGTCGGTGCTAGCTGAAACCTCACTGCATGCCAAACCTTGGAAAGATGCCAAAGCAGCCATTGCTTCATTTACAGCAAGTTTAAGGTGTTAAAAACCTCTAAGACATTTTCATAGTGCTGCAGGAAACAGCACCTTTCAACAAGTGAAGTTGAGGATATTATTACAAGTGTTTCTGATTGGTAGTCCAGAATGAACTAAGATCAGCTTTGGGATCCTCTGCTTTTAAACACCTTGTGTTCAGAAATATATGTACACACTACTCAACTGTTCTTCTAGTGAGTAATTCTAATGCATTAATTAATCAGGAGGGGGGAACCTGTAATTACATGGCTATGTATTCTTCAAAATACTGTAAAGCATGTGACACAGCCAGTGGAAAAAAGGCCTGTTAGAAAGGTTTTTCTAAATTACAGAAGCAATTAATCTTGACACAGCAGTCTCTATGTACATCTGTATTTGCTGCTACTAAGTACAACAAAAATTTCAGCATCAAGATTCAAGCAGTCAGATGCATTATGTTAATAGAAAGTCTTAGTACATAACTAATCCCTACAATTTAGGTTCAAGGATGAAAGAAACCCCTACTACATTTTCTTAGCAACTTCACAGTCATTTATCCAACGTGATTTTTAAATGTAATAATGACAAACATATTAAAAACCCTAAACAATTATACCTTTTTTGCATTATCAGGTAAACCTACGGTTGAGCAAATGCCCTATCAAAACATATACGTTGTCTACCATATACAGAAAAAGCGTAAGGCATAATTTAAAATAATTTGTGTGTTCTGGCTGAAGTTGAGAGTAATTTCAAAGAACCAATGCCAGGTTTCCAGAAAGACTCAGTTCAGTATAACCATGCCCTTGCTCGAACTCAACCTTAAAATTGACCAATTGACCTTCCCATTCTTCCCAAACACGACCCATTTCATGACCCAGGATACTGAACAGCTTCAGTATCCTGCTTTCAGCCTACAACACTGTTTAGTCAAACAACCCACTGTGTTTAAGCTTTAATTCAGCACTGGGAAATGACTGGCTTTCAGCTAACCCGTGTTGTACTCTGCAACCCCGAGCTAAGAATTTCATGGTCCTTATCTGCCGGTTTTGCCAGCATTCCAATCCCTCCATCAAAGACCAGCCCTCAGCCCTCCAACCAGGCAATAAAAAGTTTAAAGCTTACTTCAGAGCTATTACCCAAACATTTGCAAACCAACACCTCAGCTGCTTAGTTAGATCAGCAGTCATTCCGCTCAGGAAAAAGAAACCGAGCAGCAGAGAAGCACCACAGCACCACGCAGGTTGAGGGAAAGATCTCTCTGAATACCTTCAGGCTTGTCCGGACAATAGCAGAAATAACAAATGCAAGAGCTGGGCGTATCTATAGACTGACTGATCCTATTACGGCCTTGATAACAGCCAGGGAAAAGAACCCCAGGTGGTCTCAAAAGTGTGGCAAAGTTTACCTGGCTAGGCACTGATCACCACTCAGAATATGCTCAAGGTACTCAAGGATGCCAAGGACATGAAAAAAACAATCAATTTTGTTTGCTTCTACTCCAACGATGACTTAAAATGCAAAAGCTAAGATGACAGCAGGATCTCCAGACCTCTTGCCTTGCCTCTTTAAGAAAAATCATGCCTCTAATGATGAGCACGAGGGAGAGAATATCACGAGTACAGAATTGTATTTCAAAAAAAGAAAAAGACAATGCAGGATGCATGCAAGCATAACTTGATTTTTGTTGGGTCTTTTTTTTTTTAATTTATCAGCACTTTTAGGAGAACTGGAACAAGTCACAAACATAAAACACCTCAAACCTCAGCTGGCTTAGATGCTTTCAAAGGGCACATGGAGGCTGCAGCCAGAACTCTGACCTCACACACATATGCAGACCTGAAGCAGCTTTCCCTCTGTTTTCTAAACTATTCCACTTGTGGACTAAGCTCAAGATTCTTTTTTGCAGTGCCTCAAGTCACAGGATATTCAAGGAAGTCAGCAATTGTTTGAAAGCCAAGTCCCTTACTTGTCTAAATATGGACATATAAGCCTTACTAGTCCAGACTCTTAGTTTTGAGAGCCTTAGCCTACTTTTATTAAGCACTTTGAAAGCTGGGATTACAAGCTCACGGATGGTGCATTACATTAGTACTGGAACTAATACTTGCCTCAAAAATTCACTATTAAAATTCTAAATAATTTAAATCTGTGTGTTAGCTGGAGTCAGGGGAAGGGGGAGAAAGGGGGAAGCAGAGCAAGCATGAAGATACATGCAATGGCACAGCTTTAAGTTCAATGCCCTTCTAACCTTTACAATTAATTACATCTTCTCAGTGATATACAGGCCTCAGTCATTTTTAAGTTCTTGAACTTTAAAACCATCAGTGATTGCTGAGCTACACAGATACATGCTCAGGAATGCATACAAAAGAAGTGCTAGACCTAAGACGTGTAAAATGAATTCTCTGTATCTGAGAAATCACAATTATTAATACATCCTAAATAAAATTACTTCACATTTGACCAAAACATTTAATTCCTAAATGTTTTTCCCCAGTTTTGAAGTCACTGTTGTGAGAGAGTCCCTGATACAATACAAACAAGAGTTTTTCATGTAAGCTCAACCTTCAACAAAGGCAAAAGAATATGCATCTGAAATTAATTATATATTTCTTCTTTCCTTTAAAAGAAATTCAAGAATGAAGGTGTGAAACTAACATCCTGATCTGTTCTGTCAAATAGAGATCCTGGCTATTCCTGACAAAGTAAAAATTAGGCAGGGGACAGCCCTAAATTGCAAAAGGAAGTGCAAAATTCTGCTTCCTGCCTCCAGGCCTACCAGGGAAATAGGATGTGAAAATGGGCAAAATGAAAGACTTTTCCTGGAAGAGAACAGAATGGCCAAAGCAAGGCTAAAATGGAAGTGTGAAGCTCTGCTTTTTCTTTGTGAGGCAACTCGCACCTCCTCGCTCAGCTGAAGGCATCACTGGTTTCCTCAGTTTAAACCACATTTTACTATTGGCAGGAGCAACTGCAGGACACAAGTAAAACTTCTTACAGGCAAAGACAGAAGCTGAGCACATGGACAGAGAGATCTTCAAGCATTAGTAAGAATGTAAATTTAATGACAAACTCATTTATATAAGAAAATTCGGGTTTGTTTTATAACTATCAAAAGATCATTTGAATGTAGCACTGCCAAACTCAGAAAAGCAGCACACACAATACTGAAAAAGAGAAATTCCAGTATGTTGTGCAGAAGAACAATACATTACCAAGAATATGACACAAGGCAGTAAAAGCTCTCTGGCAGAAGACCTGCATCCTGCCTGGGTGCTCAGAAAGGACTCTGCTTCACATGTTACTGACAGAGGAATATGAAATAACTTACTTTGCCCCTCTTTTCCTTGAGGGGCAGGGATTTACAAACTTTCACCTAGGCAATGGGGGAGCTAAAACCTTGCTATAAGTCCACATCTCGGTATACATCACTGTTTTGTTTTATCGGGTATTAGAAAAATAGATAGTTTTATTCTAAGGTACCACCCCTTCCTGAAACACTGTGGAGAAATCTTTCAAAATTGGAATGTGTGTGTGTGTGTGTTATTGTATTCACTGATCTTACGAGAAATAGTAAAACTCCTCTAAGGTTTGATTTAAAAAACCCTACAAAAATGGAGAAACTAGCACTGGGAGAAAGGCAAGGGAGGAAAAGATTTCCTATAAACCAAGATTATTCAAAAATGCTAGGTTGTCATGGAAACTGCTCAGGGAGGGTCAGCCAGCCTCACCTTTGGCTGCCAGGATCATCTGTCAATGCCAAAGCACTGCAAACACCACAAACACACACTCAAAATTCACCCATCAAAATCTTTCCAGCACAGGCCAGTATTCTCCACAACGCAGCATGAAATGAAGCTCTCTCCTCCAAGAGGCTCATTTCACCATTAAACAATTTGGTTTAAGAACCAGTCTGATTTTAGTCTACTGCTAGAAGATAAAACCATCTTAAAGAAGAGAAAGTCAGTCTAATTTTTCACCTTTCTCCACTTAGCAGTCACTACTCTCTCCCATGGTCATGTACACATTCTAATTGCAAATGGAGATTTAATTGGCACTGCAGCATTACAGATGTATACTGAAACTCGAGGTAAAAATGTTCAGTTCTCAGGGTTCAGCTCTACTTCCACAGCAGATGTAGAGAACAGGCAAGTACAAGGGGAAAAAAACAGCCCAAGAAACTAGAGTTAATCCCCTGCTCTGCACACCTGAAAATGAGAAAACAAATTTACTTCCCAGGAGTCCTCGAGGAGCCTTAGAAAGGAAGTCCCCACACATACAAGTCCAGATTTACATCTTGAACTCTGGTCTATGGCTACTCTGGCTCTGTTCAAGTGCCATGCTCTCCTCCCTCCTCCAAATCAATAATTGCAGCCTCCACAACCACAGGAAGAAATTCCAGGGAATCTGTGCTTTGAAGAGCTCTGGAAAGTTGTAGGTCACTTGCAAAAGTCCTAAGCCTGCTTAGGGATCTGCACCTCCCTGCAGGGAGACAGGAGTGGGGAAAAAAAAAAAGACTATTTTGGGGCATGCTCAGCTCTAAATGCTGAACTTCTTGCATGAGTGTGTCAGAAATTAGCCCTGCACAGGATCAAAGCTGCACAAAACCAATAGACCTGATGAATAATTTGAGTAGGTTGTTTCATCTGGGTTATGTGCTGTCTCCTTTCTAAGACCAAGCTAAATAAGCAGTCTCAATTTTCTCTCCTCTTCCAATCCTCTTTTTCCTGAAAAGCCAGAGGCAGAATGTTCCCAAAAGATACAGCAGTAGAATAGTGGTTTAAAATGTAACATGATATTGACAATCATAAGAGAAATGTTCCTGTATAAGGTTTTTTGCATACAACTGGACAAAATACTGTAGCAACTTGGTTAACAATATTTCCAGTACAGTGGGGGCTTATATTCTGTAAATCAAATACATGTTCTGGCTGACTGGGAACATAAAATTTGGCTTCTCATGTTCAAGGAGTGGGAGAAAAGAGCGACAGTTATAAATTCTGAGATATAAGAAATGGCTAAAAAAAGTGAACTGATGGTTCCGAATATCTCTGCATGAGAAATCCTTTTAATAAGGTTCCGGGGTAGATTTTTAATACCATTCCTCTACTTCCCCTTGGTAATTTACTTTGATACACTGGAGTTTATCTGTGCATATCAAGTATTTTTGAAAAAGCACATGGATTTGTGTCACATTCTGACTACATACAACCAACCCAGAGCAGTATTATTAAAGCTTCTCCTTACACCAAGGGAAATGGAAGAAAAACATCTTGTTTGTGTATTGGGAAATTCTTAAAAACAATCCTGTCAAGCTAAATAGGGAGCTGTTTTTCACATAAAATAAGCAATTTATTTTAACAAGATTCACAGAGACACACAAAAATAATCAGCAAAGAGCATGAAATAGCATGAAATTAAAGAAAACTCTGAACATAGCTGACAAACCTGAAATAATTTTTAAAATACAAAACTCCAATTAAAAAAAAATTTCTATATACATTTTATTTGGCTTATTTACACTAAGCTCTACTGTATAATTTCTTCCTCTATTTACTTCTGTCCTAAGGAGATGATCTGCATGAAAGATGGTTATTTATGATCCAGCTAATTATCTCCCAGTGTTAATTTTGAGCCTGTTAGTGTACTACAGCAGCCACAACACAACACAACATCCCAAGATCTACACTTACCAAATATAACAATTTTAAATCATGTACATTAGCCCACAATGAGAAACTAAAAGCAGTTTTGGGTCAGTGCTTGCAGCTTGATCATGTCTTGAGTTTTAGGGCTTTCAGCACCTCTAAAAACATGTCATTATTTTCAGAGAGAGATGTCAGGTGTACGCATGTATAATAAATGGACGTGAGACTTAAAAAAAACTTAAAAAAGGAGTTGTTGTACAACCTTATTAGCCAAATACTTCATGATCGATGTCAGAAACATTTTAGAGACAACAGATGATGGATGTAGGTATATTTTTCTCTACGAAAAGGCAACAACAGAGCACCCCAAAACTTGCAGTGAGTTAGTGACAGAGCTAGAACTGCAAGTTAAATTTTGTAACTTGAGGTAACCTGCCCTTGTGTCAGGAGAATGTTTCCTTTTTAAGATGTAGAGGGCATTTTCCAGTTGCTTTTATCTGTACTACAAGAGCATACATAGTTTCAGGATTTGCCACCCCTAACGTGCATCATTCATACAGTGCAGCTGGAAGAACCCTTTTTCCTCAGAAAGCTACTTTGTGCTTAAAGGATTTTTAAAAAACAAAGCCTACCATCTTTGCAGGTCTTTCCATTCTCAAGAAGTTTCACACCAGTGGGACATGCACACTGATAAGAGGGCTTGGTAGGAGACATCAAACACAAGTGGGAGCAGCCACCATTATTAATTCCACATGGGTTTGTAGCTGTTAAACATAAATTACACAGATTAATGCTTCTGATAACGAATGACCTCATATCATGTGTTAAGACACATACGGCATTTGAGTGGTAGAATCAGTGGCAGCAGCACAGATTAAAGCAGGAAATGATAAACACACAACAAGTAAAAATTACTTCCAAGTGTTGAGTGTTGGGGTATTTATGGTACCAAAATGCATGGATGTTGAATGCTTCCCTTCTTGGGGAAAGTAGCACTTAGTTTTAAACAAGAACTTTGTTTCAGCTCTGCTGTTCCCATTTTTACAAACTCTTCAGCGTACTGGTGCTGAATGTATATATATATATAAAAACAAAATGCAAACACAGTAAATTAACACAATGGTTAAGACAGTGGTTACTAAACAGAGCTAGTCCTGCTTAATATCTGCCAAATTAACACTACTTTTACTCAGGAACTACCACTTAGGAAAATAAAAATACTGTGTTGCCTGAAGTTGTGGTACAGGAAACAGAAAAATACAACAAGAGCATAAATGTGTCAGGCAGAAAAAAAAGAAAGAGATGGGGGGTTTTCTTGCACTTAAAAATCCCTCCAAAAAACATAGAGAATATCTGGTTTCCCTCTGGGTCTTCTGCTGTTCTCTGCACTGGAAAAATTGCATCATGATGTGGGTAAAGCCACCCAGTACCATACAGAAAGACTAATTAAGATTTTTGCAAATCAGTTCCAGCTTGCAATTAAAAAAAGACAGCAAGACAGCTTACCATTTGGCTGCCTCTTCTGGCTGAAGGCATGGATATCCATGGGAGAGAAGATGTTGGAATGTATTTCACGCAGGTCCTCCCCAGAGTACTTGCTGCAGGCCAAGATGGAATGTGTGTTCCAGTCAGTCCAGTACAATGTGTCCCCAAATAGCGTCAAAGCAAAGGGATGAGGAAGGGAGCCTTTAACCACCGCTTGCCTAATAGAGCACAGGGAGAAAATGAATGCGCAAACACAATTCATGTGGTAGTTTTGCCTGAACACAGCTTCTGTGAAAAGAAGTTTGGGTACTGTTGATTTGAACTTTGTATTGATTTATTTTTGGGAAACAAATACTGCCCCCACTCTGGGGAATGATAGGAAGGAACAACACAGAAATACTATTTTCAGGCTGCCTACTGATGCTGAGAAGCCCAAGAGATGCTAACTGAAATGCTTACTTAGATCTGTTGGTACTTTTTCATCTCTTGAACAGTCCATGCCTGTAGGGCTCTCTGCCACCACATGAAGCAGGGGAACACCAGCTGATTTTATCCAAGCCTGACTGCTACCTGCTGATATACCATGTCCACCAATTCCAGGCTCAGCAGATTTCACACTGAGACAAACTGGTCAATTAGCTGTCCATCCATCTCTTCCAGTTCCTCTTTTGAACCATCAAAAAAAATACTCTAAAGTAGTTTTCCACTCTAAAGAAATCCTTAAAGTTACTTTCATTATTATGCTAATCATTAAGCTATTGTTTTTACTATAAGCACTACCATTAAACAGAGTTCTAGCGATTTTCTGCCATGGTAATGGTATAATTTCTGAGCAAACTGGGTCACTGCCTCTCTCCAGGTTCACTAACAAAATTAAAGAGTATACCCATATATTTTATGTATATATACAAAGATATGCTCATTAGCCATCACAAAAATGCAGCACAAACACTACTGAAGACAGTTTTTCCAGATTCTTGTGATGTAAAAACTAATTATCTGTACCTGAGATCCTCAGAATTGGAATTAAGTACCTCAAGTCTTATTTTTATTTTATCCAGAATCACAGAAAAATTTAAGATTTAGAGGACTACAGAGGTCATCTGGACCAAGACAAAGCAGGGCCACCATACAAGTACCACTTGCAGGAGTGCTTCTTCCCACCTCCTTTCTTGTTTACTGCCTAAGTGGAATTGTGTTCCTACCTAGGCAAGGTCCATCTGAACAGTGGGGATCACCATCCCTTTCCTGAACTGGAAGCATAAGGGACTGACACACAGCCCTGCTACTCCTTCAGAATAAGGCCCACTATGAACACCAGACTCCCACTTTTCTTCTTGCAGGGAAGACAGTAATTATCCATACATTTACTGAGAAAACATCTCCACAGCATAGGCATCACTTCTGGAAACAAGTCTAACTGAAGTGGTTTAAGAGACAACAAAAATACTCATATTTTCCAAATATTTGCTGTTAAAATAACAGAAGAGTATATTAAAGCAAGAAGCTTGAAGGTGTCTTCTCAGTACAAAGAAACTATAGTCATTACCATTCTTTCACGTTAGCTTCTCGAAAAAGATCCATTATCTTAAAAGCTTCTATTTTTTTCTACTTATGAGAAAAAGATATAGATTCGCTTGCTTATCACTCTCGTGTTCCAATTCTATGCCAAATTAAATCTTCTATTTCTTGGTATTTTGCACTCAAAAGTAGGACATATTATCTTTTCTTTCTTATCTGTGTCTGGAGTCAGGTATATATTTGCTTCTAATTAAATGCACCAACTAAGCATCTTACAAAAGACCATTGTAATATAATTTAAAGCTGAAACCTGCCAGCCAAACAGTGAAGCCAGAATGACACAACGCATTCTGGTACCATACCAAGTATAAAGGCATTCTAAATCTGCAGACATTTTAACCAACCCTACCCCCAAACCCTAAGTATCTTCAGATTTGAATGTTAGTTTAGAGCAGTGTCCTGGTTTAGGGCAAATTTTGGGAGAAAAATCCTCTAGAAAGCAAATTCAAGCAGCCCAACTGGTTTGAGAAAAAAAATTTCCTTGGAGAAAAGTGGAAAAAACTGTTTATTTAACAGGCAAAAGCATTCACCAGCACAAAAAATGAACAGTGTTAAACAATAAAACCTCTCGCCGCTCTTGAAGAGATGACAAACTCAGGAAGTTCCCTTGGTGGGCTGTAGCTCAGCTCACCTGCTCTGTTATCCATCCCTCCGGGGCTGGGAATGCCGCAGCCCAGGCCCAGCCCTGTGGGCCACAGGTGGGAGCTCCCAGTCCTCTTCTGGGTCTTTCAGTCCAGAGCAAGTTTAAACAGGTCCAAAAAAAAAAAGAACCATGGTCCACAGAACTTCTCTGCCTCAGCTAACTAAAACTACCTAAAAAGCAAAGGAGAGCTCTGTCCCGCTGTCTGTCTGTCTCTGCTGCAGACACACTGTCCTGCCGGAGGCATGCGGAGGAGGCCAGAGTACAGTTTTTCTGAAAACAAACTCCCCTCTTTGCTCTCAGGACCAATCTTAAAGGTGCAAAAGTTTATCTTCTGAGCTACACAGACAAATGGGGATAACGAGCATCATAAAGTGAACCCAGGACAAGCAGGCAAACCATAGAGAGGAATTTTACATGTGATTTGTACCCACCAGTAGTGGGAATAAATCTTTGAGTACAATAGCTACTGTTAGACATGCCTAACTTTCAGACAACCCTCTATTCAAATGACAATGCATCAGATGAACTGTGACCCTTATTTAAACCAGCCCCTTATCTGGAAAGATTCAGAAGCCCTTCATTTGACTGTGCTGTCAGTCACAGTCTTGAAGCAATTACTCCTCAACTTGTATTGTTTTTCTCAGCAGATTTAAGGTTGCAATGCATGAAGATGGCTTTGGGCCCAAACACAAGCGTGTATTTCTTGCATCTCATTAAGATCAGTATTACCAGTAACATGTACTCTGTAATCTTTGTTTCCAGCAAGCCAGTACAAGGTGATAGCTCACGTCCAACCAGCAAAGCCAGCAGGGCTTTTTCCTCCTTGGAAATCCTCCACAGGCCACACTTGCAGCCCTGCTTGAACAGCAGCCACATGATTTGTGCCAGCATGGAAACAGTGGCTTGAGTTGAGCTCAAAGAGTCTCCACACCCTAATAAGGAGCAGGAGGAAGGGGCTGGAGAGCCCAGCTATTAAAAAACAGGAAAAGGAAGAAGAGAGGGAGAAAGAATGCTTCAGCATGACCTGCACTAGGAACTGCAGTGCTCTGCTTTTGGTGAGCAAGACGATGGGTCCTGACTTCTGCCTAGACTGATAATTTAGTAAACACATCCAGGTGGATGAAGGTGACTAGTGTCACCTGTAGCACTCAGCTGCTGCACAGTGCTGATGGAAGCAGGTGCCTCCCACCTCCAGGGTTGCTCACAAGCACCCATATAGGGTCTGGGAGCAGAGAGGTCTCGACATTCCTGGCCCTGATGGGTTACAGGTACAGCACTGCAGGTGCAGTTGGGCTGATGGGACCTCGCAGCTCCTTGGTGGCAGCTACACTATCAGGCCAGGCTTCACTGCAACAAGTGATATGACAGCAAAAGGTACTCCAACTTATTATCCCCCACCAAGCTCCTTGGCTCCTTCAGACTGCTGCACTTGTATCATTAGTCTCGTTTAGAAAAAGACGCCAGAGACAACGGGAAAGTGAGAGCTGGGGATAAGGAGTAATGTTATTCATTCAGGAGACATCTCCAGGGCCTCAGCAAGATGCAATTTGGCTCTACATTAGATGGTACTAAGACACACTAACTTTAATAATCTTCCCTGCACCAGGCATATAATCACATAAATCTGCCTTAAAAATCTGGATGGTGATTGACATTTAAAAGGCCACCATCTCTGTTGAGTTGGCTGGGAAGGAAATGCATAAAGGGACAGCAGAGATGTAAGGTGAGAAGAGAAACAGAGAGAGAAAACAAGCAGTTTCCACAGAAATTGAATTCAGTCTGTGTTGAATATCATCATTTCCCAAATACAACTATTTATCATCACGGTAATCAAAGATGCCATTACAATAAATACTTGCTATGGTAGACTTTTCTACTGTCTGACGAAAATACAGATCCAATTTAAATATATTCACCTTTGTTCTATTCTTATTCTGTTAAAGAGTCCTGTGAAACACTTTGTGAAGATAAAGGAAACAAACAATAAACAAGTTAAAGCATGAATTATAAAAGGAGCTACAAAACTCTGAAATAGGATACATGAAACTTCATAGACAGTCTATCCAGTTTTCTATAAACAATGACAAAAAAGCTGTTGCTTCAGGATAATATGAATTTCAGACAAAGACAAAACTCACTTGAAATAAAAATTAACAGCAAAATGACCAAAAACTGTTAAATTAATATCCTTTATTTTTAACCAGGATTTCCTCCGTCTGCCTTTATTTCGTTTTCAACTAATACTAGCATTGAAAGCTATGTTATAGCTATGAAATTTAATAATTCAGATCACCAAAAGAAAGGCACCAATAATCAAGATAATTTAAATTTAAAATATCGTAAGAACTACTATTTTCCCTCCTCTAATATTAACAGATGTTTTATATCCAAGCATAACAGCATTTCTCCATTAAAGTAAACAAGTGAACACTATCCATGAACCAAATCCCTTTTATTCTTGCTGCATTACAGTTTTCTAGTCTCAAGAGCTGATCAGAGCACCTGCAGAAAACCTGGGGTACTTTAGATGTTCTGGCCTGTACGTCTCTAAACCATTAACATTCCAGCTTTACAGTAGCCAAACTCCCTTCAGGTGACCCCTGAGGTTGCCTGTGTTCAGGCTCCAGGGTAGCGTGCAAGCATTTTTGGCATTTATGTTTCATTCCATTTCTCCAGTGTCCCTATGGGGGATCCCATACCTGTTACCATCTGCCAGGCTATCAGAAAGGGGGGAAAAAAATCTGCTTTTAGTGCTCATCTTAATGAAGAAAGCATATATGAGGTTTGCACGAAGCAAATTAAAAATATTTTAAACAAAAGGTTTTTTGCCATCTATAGAATGCTTAATGCTTTGAGTATTAACAAAATTGCAGGAATTACACATCTTCCGCTTGTGATAACTCGAAATGTTAGCAAGTGGCCAAAGCCCTCAGAGCATGAATCAGATGAAGCAGGATCAAAGACTAAGATACACCCATAAAATACCACACGAATGATGCCACAAGGAGGACAGGGAGCTCTGGTTCCCTCAGGTCACAGGATTTCCTCTCCTGCCGACCTAACAAAAACATTTGCAACACAAACTCAGAAAAGTAAGCTGCATTTTTACCATGAATGCTTGACCAAGTATTCCTATCAGAAGACAAGCCTGCTTTTAATTGCCTGAGAAAGTAAGCAAGAAACATGATTTGTGGAATATAATGCTCTCTTTTCAGACCAAAGTGTTTTTGTCTTTTGCCACTTCCTTAAGCCACAATTGCCACGTATTTCCGGAAAGAATATATGTGGTGGCTTAGACCACTACACCAAAAACCACTACAATATATAACAACCAAAACCACTACATTATATAACAAGCAGGTCTAGCCATGACATTTCAAATCCCACCTGCAATGAAAGTCTGAAAAAGTCAATCAGAAATCAAATCACGGTTAAGAAATTAGGTCATTCTGTGGGTCATTTTTCAGCTCATTTTGACAATCCACTTTTCCAGCATTTTTGTTTTCAGAAGCACCTTGGGGAAGAACCAAGAAATTCACCCTAGCTCTATGTCCAAATAATCTAATTAATTCTGTTTATGCAGGATTGTCTAGAAGTTTTAATTAAGGCATTCTTTGGCTTCTGCACTGGCCTGTGTTGGTGAAAAATTGAAACAGGCTTCTCACCGCTCACTGGTTCCTCTTCATTGCTTGAAGGTGTTAAGCAATTTTATCATACAGAAATATACAGAAAGATATAAACAGAACACAAGATTTTATACCTTGTACATAATGTCATATACAGTACACATTATAGGCAAATAAGGAAAAAATCCTCTTCTAAATGCAGGGATACAGTATTTTTAATGTTTCAACAAATCTACAACTAATCATCTGGCAGACAGACATGAGCTGATGCTTGAAAAGAAACTAGAAAAATCAATGCTCAAGTGCAAACTTAAGACATTCACCTCTTGCAAGAGCTTCCCAGCTTTCTGACAGTTGCTGAAAGTATGTTTTCTTACAGTGGCCTCAAAAACCATCTCATTAGCACAAACACTTCCTGGGGGACCTTGTAAGTGCATTTCACTTCAGCCAGTAACGTGTTAACTTATTAATTAGAACTGCTGCTACAGGGTAAAGGAAGAGGAAATTAATTCAAGAACTACTTTAGCAGGCCAACCTATCTCGGGGACTCTACTCACAGGAGAGCTGTCTGCATTTCAGTTTTGTTTAATTAATCCCACAAAAATCAGCTGTTCCCTCTGACAAGAGCAGGGCAAGAGGTGCAAAAAACCAAAACCACCTCTTCTATGCATACTTTTTGTTCTGTAATTATTGCATTCTGACATGAAAAACTGTTCATTCCTTTCTCTCACTGGCAAATCAAGGGCATTAGTCATCAAGTTCTTTGCTCTTTGTCTTTATTCTAATGAGCCCAACACTGGAGCAGCTAGGGCTAGTAAATCCCAGAGCTAGCAGGTAATGAACCATAATCATCCCTGTAAAATTTGCTAGAGAGCTTTTCTCACGAATTTAGGACTCTACCACATATTTAACTGAGTATCAGTGCCAGAGCTGTCATGCTGCACACTGCTTTAGTGGCTCACTGTGACTCCAATCTTATTGGAAGAGGTGACAAAAACTCCACCAAACCCCAACAATCAAGGCTTATAATTTGTTTCTCTCTATATATATTCCTCCTACCAGCCTTTTGTACTCTTTCTCCTTCCAGACCCCTGCAAACAAGTAAAGGATTCATGTCCATCATGCACCTGGGATGGGGCACCCCTGGATGCATAGAGAGATTGGGAATGAGAGACTGGAAAGCAGTGCCAGGGAAAGGGACCTGGGGGTTCTAGTCAATGACCAGTTGGACATAAGGCTGCAGTGTCCTTAGCCAGGAGGGACATCCCTGTCCTGGGGGCATCAGGCACAGCTGGGCCAGAGAGGGATTGTCCTGCTCTTCTCTGTTCTGCACTGGGACAGCCTCACCTCAAAGACTGGGTGGAGTTTTGGGTGCCACAATATCAGAGACACATTAATTTATGAGAGAGTTCCAAAGGAGGGCATGAGGATGGTGAAGGGCCTTGAGGGGAAGCCGTGTGAGGAGCAGCTGAGGACACTTGGTCTGTTCAGCTGGAGGAGACTGAGGGCAGACATGGCAGTCACAGCTTCTCCTGAGGGGAGCAGGAGGGGCAGGCCCTGAGCTCTGCTCTCTGGAACCAGGGACAGGACCAGGGAACGCCTGGAGCTGGCTCAGGGGAGGGTCAGACTGGATATCAGGGAAAGGTTCTTCCCCCAGAGGGTGTCGGGCACTGCCCAGGCTCCCCAGGGAATGGTCACGGCCCCAAGGCTGCCAGAGCTCCGGGAGCGTTTGGACAAGGCTCTCAGGGATGGACAGGGTGGGATTGTTGGGGTGTCTGTGCAGGGCCAGGAGCTGGACTGGATGATCCCTGTGGGTCCCTCCCAACTCAGGATATTCCATAATTCAGATCAAAGTAATTCTCTGAGATAGAAATCTTAAAAGTTTTAATTCTTGTGTAGTGTCAGGTGTAGAGAGCTAATATTTAGACTATAGAATAAAAGAACAAAAAAGTTTCAGATTTCTTACATTTTTAGAAATACATAATGAATTTCTAGAGAGAACTCCTTCCAAATTTTAGATCTCTGAGGTCTGAACTTCAATGCTTTAATACTGTCAGTGACACCAATTAAAATATTTTCCTATTTACACTGTATTTTTTCATTTTCCCAACCACAAAGTCTGTTTTCTCTGAACTGTTTGAAATTTTTTTTTTTGATAGAAGGATGTTAGTTCCCACCAAATATTTCTCCCAAAGCAATTAAACTTATGCCATCCTACTTTATATGAAGCTTTTACAATTGCTTACTTGTTACAGACTCTTTCTAACCTCCTGTCATGCAACACTAAAAAACTTAACAGATCAAATCTTTACTCATCTGCCTCCTTTTCTGAGTTACCAAAACTATCCAGATCTAGAAGCTCCCAATTTTTATGAAGATCTGTGTCTTTCAGTAACTCATTTGCCTTTTTCATTTCAATAGTGCCAACTTCCAGAAGCATATATTTTCCCAGACATGCTGACATTAGATAAGGCGTCAGAAAAGCTAGTAACACTTCACAAGGATAAAAGAATCTGTTCTGATCAAGAGAAATTTAGAAACAAAAAACCTCGAAGCAACTAAGTATAAACATAAAGCAGCAATTTACAAGAATGGTCTAAATAGCAAGAAAAAAAAAATCACCAGAACTGGCAGTCTCTAAATAAACCAAAGAGTCTGGTTTAAGTTAGATTAGGCACTTGATAATGATCTTGTTATCCCCCACACTTAACTCTTAAGGAAAAAACCCTAACTGATAGCCCTCTTAAGAGGTGGTGGTGGATAACTGTAGTGGGGTTTTTTTTTGGTTGCTTTTTTTTTTTTTTTTGGAGGGGTTGGCGATAGCTAGGAAAAAAGACTAAAAGCTTTGTGGGTTTTGGGTGGTTTGGTAGTGTGATTTTTTCCACTGAAAAGGAAAAGCTAAAAGGTTTTTGCTTTGGCTGCAGAATTAGAAACTGTGTTTTCTTTTCTAGTATTAGTGAATCAGTTACTGAAAAAGACGAACAAAATAATTAAGAGATAAAATACAGAATTACAGCTGTAAAATATCACTTTGAAAAAGCTGAATTTGTTGAATAACCAGAAGACAGTATCTAAAAACAAAACAAAACAAAACAAAACAAAAACCCAAAACAAAACAAAAAAACCCCAACCAACCAACCAAAAAAACCCACAAAAAAACAAACCTACAAACAACTATTTTCGATAGCCCCAGAAGATCTTTTTTCTTAATACAGGCAGAGGCTAAGAGGTCACAGCAGAAAAAAACCACGCCATAAAACCTCACTGTAGAACAGCCTAACTTCTACAGTTCTTTTCCCTCTCCCTTATGATGTAATTACAAAGAATAAAAAATGACACCAAAATGCCTGAATATGGATGTTGACTGTTTTTTGAATCTTCAGAACTTTCTCACATGCCTAGGGAAAAACAGGTGCTGTTAGAATTGGTTTGTGCCTCTGAGTGCTGAAGGGAAGTCAAATGTGCTTTCCTCTCTAGGAATGACTTCCCTTTCTGCCACTCAAATAGTAATATATTAGCATACTGCCACAACATATTCCTGATACTGAAATGTGTGAATTTGAAAAATAAACTTAACCTAAAACATTTGACTGCTTTGGTTTTTATGGCTGCACGAGAAAGAATTATTAGATCTAAAAATCTCAATTACTTGTCTATTCAAGTCTTTATTACAGGCTTAACTAATTCCAGAGAATTTACTGTGGAATGAGATAACTACTGGGACTCAGGTGACTTCACTTCTGTGCCATGAGGCAGCTGTTGGACACAGTTGTCTGCACACAGACTAGGCTGCTCAGCCCCTTGCACCAAGAAAATCCAGCACCTCCTCAGCCTCATCCCCCAGGTTAACCAACAGCAGACCAGGGAATAAACACCATGAAAATACAAACAGAATACCAAACCCAAGTATATTTACACTACTGTCCAACAGTTCACCAGCAAGAGAGAAACTGCAAAAAAGTCAGTAGCAAAACAAGATCGAAAAAGCAGGAGTGCCAGCAGGAAACACTGAAGTAGCTCTGGAACAACAAAGGCTGGAGACACCAGATAAAATTAAAAATACTCAAATTGCTACTATATACGATAATTTCTATCTTTTTCTCTCCATCACTTGCAAACTTATGTGACAGTCTTATTTTTCGAGAGAATCTCTATGAAACATTTCTCTCTTTTGATACTAAGTTTTCTTTCTTGTGAAACAAACAGCAAATGAAGGACTACTTCAAAATAGATATCCACAGTCCATATTTTGAATTAATCAAGCTAGTCATAATACTTGTATCCAAAGGCACAAATTCAAAACTGCACCCAACTCCAGGTACTTTCCAGGAACAAACACCATTACAAACATACTGCATGAACTTGTGATCACTTAAAAGGCAGAATTCAGGGGGAAAGTGATGTAACCTTTCAAACCAGCATTACACAAAGACATTGTGGAGCTCAAAATAAATATCACAAGAAGACAATGGACATGCTTCATGCATGTTGCCTGTGGTCCTACTTGCCAGGCCACATAAAACAGTGATCTTATCAATAGAATTAATTTCTTTATGTCAAATATACATTTGTGGTGAAAGGTGGGCAAGTCCCTAAGAGGCCATAACAAAGAGCATAAGAAATGATATTTCACGCCCATCTAAACTAGCTGAAACAGCACAAAAATTTGCAAAGAACAACCCCACAAAAAGTTATCTTTCCATATGACACCTTGGGCATAAGCTGTGATTTATTCGTGTGTGCAAACAGTACTTATCAAAGCTCATTTAATGAAGAGAGTCTTCATCCAAATTAGAGATAAACAATATACACAAAGTACCTGATATACCCTTAATTAAGAAGTAGCCATGACTGGATCAAAAAGAATCACTTCATTGCCATAAATCTGTTCACGGAAAACAGTTATTTTAACATAGCTTTCCTGTAAGGACTGTTTTCCACTTATTTCCCAGCCCCTAGGATTAATGAAACTGAAATACTAATATATGATGATCCATTTGCTCATATTATCTTCTGCATTTCTGAATACCACAGCAACACTGGACAGAAGACCTACTGAAAAGAGACAATTTTGCTATATAGTCTTACACAATTAAGAACAGAATTCAAGGATTTTTTTATGGAACTGGTTCTGAGTAAAGTCTTTGGGAGAGTTACAGGATACCCTGAAGAGAAAGACACATTCCACTCTACAGTGATGGAAAGGTGAGGATAGTGAAGGATTAACGTTTCTGACAGCACTGGTTTGCTTAAAATTTTGTGAGTACTAACGTGACAATTCGCTGCAACAGAGATGACAATATTGCTTAGGCAGCATCTTCTAAGAAAATCCACACATTACACCCATAAACTAAACACGTCTTACCTATGACTTCCATCTAGATTTGATTTGTGGATGAAATTCAGTTTAGCATCTGCCCAATAGAGCTTCTGTTCCTCATAATCCAACGTCAGTCCATTTGGCCAATATATGTCCGTGTTAATGATAACGGAGCGGCTTGAACCATCCATCCCAGCTCGTTCTATCTTTGGCACTTCTCCCCAGTCTGTCCAGTACATGAACCTACAGTTATTTGAAAAGAGAAAAGACAAAAAATGAAAGCAGCCATGTATAAATCTACAACTTTCAGTAAAAACAAAGGCACTGTCTGTTCTGCAGAGACAATGTCTGTGGAGCTCTGCTCTAGTGGGTAAGGGGCACATACCCCGTGAAACAAAGCAAAGTTACTTTACAAAAAGCTGAAGAAAAACAACTTAAGACAAACCCACAGTACTTTTTCAGGTTATACTTCCATATGCTTCTTTCTTTCCTTGGGTCAAGTGAGAAAGTTGGAGATATCCAACAGATCTTGACAGACCATCTTAAAATTCATCATTAAACAGTAAAGGTAGATATTACAAATTGTCATAAAAGTACAACAGATTCTCTAATATGTGTCTGAATTTAGGGGGGCACAGAAGAATGTGTGCAGACTTATGGCAGACATAGTTGCATGTGATGCAGTGAAGTGGTTTTAATAGAAGATCAATTCGTGTCCTTTTATTTCCAGAGAAATTCTGAGACAAGCAGCTAAGTCAACACATTAAGAAGCACAGCTTGCATGCAGTAACTGAGAAGAACACTCTGTAAAATCCTTTAAGACTGGAGAAGCAAGTTTTAAAACATTTAACACATCAATTTTTAAACATTATTTAACAAGTAGTGGGGAGAGGGAAGCTACTCAGTTGCATTTAAGACTGAGGCAAAGCAAGGGAAATCACTTTATTTTGGCTGAAGACTAGCAGGGGGTAAGAATATTTGTCCTTTTTCTGCAGGTGGTAGAAAATGGATTTACTGTTGTGGGTTGTTGACAGAATACATAACTAAACTGAAGTAACATAGAATATAAACAGATCAGCCAAAGTGTGTCCATGGAGCTTGCTCTGTTTTGTTGTTGCAGCTGGAACAGACTACTGTCCTAAATTGCTTCTCATAACCTCATGACATCTGCCAGCATTATCTGCTTCTATCTGTGCTCCATAACCCAGCTCAGTCAAAATAATCCAGATTAGCAAAGACCTGAAGGCTTTAATCTAACTCAGATCATCACACAACCACAACAGGTCAGTGAATGGTACCCACATGTGAAGAGGCCTAGCCACCCATCCTCTAAAGGAAAACAAATGTGCAACACATTTAATAAACACTTGCAGATTGAGTTATTCTTGGCAAAGATTTATTCTTTTTATTATTATTATTACTATAATTATTTTAAAGAGTCAGGAAATTCCATGTCATCTCTTTCCCTTAATTCATGTCTACAGCATGTTTGTTTTAATGTGCAGCAATATCTGTGGACAGAAATGCAGCTGATTAACACAAATATTGTCCTGTTTGATCCCAAGTGAGTCATTCTTCATGGAGCAACACATTTATCTTATCACAGAGCACAAAAATATCTGAAGAGAACATGAGATTTCTGTAGGCATAAACAAGTGCCTCAGATAAACTGTTTTTTCATTAAGAAGGACAAACCCCAAATCATTTTCAGATAGGCAGCACAATAGCAAGGCACCTGGTCAAGCTATGCAGCAAGAAATTGCACTTGAAAAAATAAATATTAAAAAAAGTCAGGCAGCATTTCACCAGTGAGCATGTGAGAAAGAAAAGAGAAAAAGAGAGATTTACTTTTAACTTCTTTAAGACAGCCCTGCTTTGCCCCAGTTGTCAAGTCTTAGACTTCTAAATCAAGGTTAATAGGTTCCAAGGCTCTGACCAGCCTGCTGGACTGATTTTTTTGGGCTGAAACAGCTCATTAATTGCTGTACAGCCTCATATTCTTCCCTGTCTCGCTCTCACCTCTCATGCACGCTGCAATTACTCCAGCAAAAACAGGTAAAGGTAGTTTGGTAAGAAAGTAAAGGCTTCCCAGGCTTCACAAAACCAGCCTTATTTCATTTGGCAGAGGAAGACACACACACACACAGAACTGGCTTTAAGATTCAGTAATATTTCCAATCAGCTCCAGTGACCTGTGTGCACTTTCTTCAACAATTTGGTTTTTTTCACGATCACGTTTGTTTTCCTCCACCTTTCTTGAAAGCCTGCGGGTTTTAATGTCACCATTAAAAATCTTTGGAACCAGCCATGCTCCAGCTGATGACAGCCATGCAGACAAGGTAAGGGTCATTCTCCCTCTTCCCCATCCTCTTTAAACACATTTAGTTATTTCAAGTTTTAAAAAAAAAAAAAAAAAAAAAAAGCCCATGGGATAGAGCAAAGTATTAAGAGAAAAGTAACGTCTTGTGCTAAATCATCCAGTTATACCTTGCAATACAATTAAAATCCAGGAATCTAGATTTTAATTTTACGAGCAGAGTCTGGAAATGGTTCTGAGCTGTTATAAAAATCTAAAAGAAGAACAAAACCAACAAAAAGTGTATTTCTTTTTATATGTGCTTGTAACTTTCAGTATTAAAGTCATGCCCCTCTCCAAGGAGTTAAGGAACATCAAGTATTTGACATAGGCTTAGAGAAGAGAGTAAGGTTCTTAGACTTAAATTAAAAAATATTATTTGGTGTTTTGTTTGACTGTGGCCGAGAATGTTGGTTTATCATAAAGTTTATCCCATCATTAAAAATTACAAACAAACTGAGAAAGAGTTTTGATAGTTTTTTTCCTACAAACTGTTCTATGCCTCTTTAAATCTAGCATTTTTTGGTTTTTGTATTCTGGTGCATAAGGTGAATCCAGGCAATAAAACTTCCTCCTAAAAGGCCTCAGAAATCACTTGGCACTGTATAGTTGTAACTTCACAGTTTAGATTTGCCTCAAATAGAAGGTTTTGCCATAGGAAAACAAAAACCCAACCAAACAAAAAGGATGAAACAGCATGTCACAGTTCATTCTGTGCAATGAACACATATAATAAGTAAGAGAGCTTTTTTGCAAAAAGCCCATAGTCTAGGCACTCTGATAGCAGAATATCCCCCATCCAGAGAAAAAAGCTCTCAGACTACCAATGCCACGATCACATGCGTTAATCTAGCAGTGATTTCCGACAGTAAGCAGAGATGGAGAGAAATTTATTGCCAGCATCCATTAGCTTTGCAACTTTCTGATCCACAAACGTTCACTTTCCTGAATGTTACTCAGTGGCAAGAGCAGCTCCTTAATTAGGCCAGCTAATTATTTGGTGAGATCCTTCACAGTGAAGGCCCCAACTCTGCAATTATGCTTGGTTCAGGCCCTAAGAATTTCTGAGCTCTACAGGGAGCTGCCAAACTTCAGAGCCTGCAGCAGCCCCTGTGGAGCTCATCAGCTCTGCAGTGGACCCTGTGAAACACAGCCTGCTCCAACTCCAGCACTAACAGGACTGCCACTCCTGTAACCAATAAATACAAAGTTAAACATGAGGCACTAGAGTAGTTTAGGAAAAGTATACACACAATAAGTATGGTTATTGAAAATAGCTCTTGACTTGAGAAGAAATGGTCAGGAGTTTGCAAAAAGACATTTGAATCAAGTGACCGTTCAGGTAGCTGAGGCAAGTTCACAAAAGGAGGAAAACTGCAATCCAGAAGCACATAGCAGTGTTGAAAGACACAGAAAATGTATTTTCAAATAAGGGGACTAAAAGTATGACAAAAAGGTTCTAATAACAAGTTTCTCAACCGACTGCAAAAGTCAGAAAATATTTTTGGTCCTCCAGGAAAAGCAAAAGCTGTACACATAAATTAAATATGGAAATAATTCTTCATAAAAGAGAGGAAGAAACATCCTTTGGGGATACAATCAAAATAAATATGAGAGAAAATATGTTCTCAGCTAGCTGAGAACTGTACTCTTACAATAGCTTGTCTCTGTAAATAAGTGTATTCGTTGATTGAGTAGATTAGTTGAATGTAATTTTCAGAGCTGCTTTACAAGACTATCTTATGTTAATATTCAGTGCAGTCAGCATCATTTCCTGTGCAAATTACCCTATCTGCAGTTTTTTGGTTGCCTCTACACCACTCTTGCACATACTAAGAGCAGCTATGCGAGGAATGGATATGAATTAGGCAGGGAACTGTTAATATCCTAACACACTGAATCTTACTTTTTACCCTTGTTTTGGGTTCAGAAGCCCATGGGCTCCCAACAGAGCTGCAGTTTCCCATTTCAGGTAGGCACAGCTGGCTCTTAACCACCTGCCTTAAGCATTGCTGTGTACACTGAACAAAATCAAATCAAGATTTCTTACACTGAAAACCAAGCCTTTTTTATTTCACTCTTCTGCAAGGCATCAGTGTGTCTAGTAAATGACTAAATGACCCAGATGTGCTGAATATGCTTGATGAGCCAGCACCACTGGGCCCAGCTGTGCCTCTTGAACTGTCCCCACCCTGACCCTCCATCCCCTTTCCTTGCACCTCGGGGAGGGTGGAGGATGAGCCCAACTCCACAGGTGCTTGGATCTCAGCTATTGAATCTCACAGCCCAGACCATCAGCATCACACCTAGACAGGGGTCTCTGTGCAGCGACTGGAACACAATGACCTGTGACAAGGACATCTCAGTATGGCATTACTCCTTACACGTTAGGAACCTGTGCAGGAACACAGGTCATTGTAGATAAATTAGCACAGCCTCCACAGCTCCACACATGTCAGGGATGCTAAAAGACTCGACTGACAAGTGTGAGAAACCCATGTGTAAAATTCCACATGTAAGTCTACTATACACACCAGGAAAAGCTCTACTGGGACACATATTTTGTAAGACATACAAATACTTTGCCCAGTATACTCTACACTGGTTCCCTCAGGATGAAGATGCTGTTCTGGTGATAGCACTTTAATGCAAATGTCTGCATTTGTCCTAGGACATCAGGCAGGATACTAACCAAGCAAAACCCATCTGTAACCAGAATGGCAATGTGAGGATTTCCACTTTAGAGCTGGTTTTTCTCTCCTACTCAGACCTCATCTAGCAGGAGAAATAAAATCATCACCAGACCTTCCCTTTTCTTGGAATCAATTTCTAAAATAAGGGATAAATGCAAACATTCTGCTTTTGGAATGAAAAAAAGCTGTGATGAAGAGATCAAAAGGTGATGCTTTGTCTCTAGCTCAGTATCAAGAAGGAAGTATAAAACTAGAACGAGATGTTGTAGATGGCATTCATAAACCCTGAAAGTAATGCTTTAGAAAAGCCACTGAAAGTCTTTCATAAGAAATCAACATAGAAGCATAAACCTACATGATATTCTCATCTCACAAACAAAGAGAAAAATCTCAGTATCCAAGCTAGTTACCATGGCCTCTGTTTTCAGGTATTGCAGTTTAAAGAAAATGCTGGGCAATCTAACAAAACAGATGGGAGATTGTTTTTTATTTTCACCCAGACATTTCTGAGGGTCTGTAGGAAGTAAGGTCTGACTTAGCTGTCAAACCAAACATACACTGATGCACTGCAGAGTCTCATGCATATGGCTGTCCTTTTGGCCACAGATCCCCAGGAAAAAAGAGAAAGATATTAATTAAAAAACAAGAAGCATCTATTTTTTGCTGAATGTTCACAAAGTCAGAATTTTAATTGTTTAAGCAGGTGGAAAGGTCTCTTGCTCCTTGAACTTGTAAATTAACCTTTGCTATGTCCTGACACAAAGGTCTAATGACATACCTTCCACAGTTAGGAAACAAAAGCAATTTCTTGGTTTCTCCTAGAGCAAGCAGGAAATAAAGCTTGTCAAAACATAGCAGCATTTCAAAAACAGTATCTGAAACAACAATTTTCCCAGTTTATGCCAAAAATTAGAGAGGGATACAATTTCCTCTCTCTGCTACCAATTAACACCATCCCTAGACCCTTGCTGACCTCGAGACAGAAGAAAGATCCAAGTGTGCTTTGGAATACTCCAGCCAGCACCTTGCACAGGAACCACTCCAGATATTATACACCAGAACCTGCCAAGTTCACACAGCAGGTAAGCCAACAGAAAAATAAAACATAATTAATGTTACAAGAGATGGACAAAATAAGAGAAGGATATTCCTTGCCTTCCAATCTACCTTGGTTCTCCAAATAGAACAGGAAAACAGAGGAAAGAAAACCAGCTGGCAGTTTTGACAGACTTTCAAAAAAACAAGCACACAAACAGAAATACCACAAGCCAACAACTGTGTCAGAGTCTCTTAAGCTGAGCCAGGAACACATGCTGGGTAACTCTGTAGGGCTGAGGAGTCTCAGAGGTCTGCTCTGGCAATGCCTCCAGCATGACACAGGAGGAGCCCACATACATAGAAAGACACATTCCAAACAGCTCTTTAAGAACCTACCAAAAGGTGCAGATCTCTATGCACCTGTGAACTGAACAAAATTGTGACAGCTAGTACAAAAGAATATTTAGCTACATTAAAACTACAAGTGGGGGAAAGCAGTGAGAAAACAGTGGGATCACAGTTCATCTTTCTCAGATAAAATTTACCTTCTTCGTACAATGAAAAAATCTGTTTTTTTACAGGGACTTGCACTAAAAATATAAACATTTGTACTGCACATATTTAGCTTGTAAATTAGGATTTAGAATTCTGTAATTTCAAAAAGGTTTGGGTTGAAACTAGACAAGTCAGCTGCTACAATAATTTTTTTACTCCTTGCTTTTTCATCTCAGTCATAACCAAACTTGTTTCTTATACTTCAATAAAAAAAACTGGGAGAATTATTCTTCATATCTCGTTAAACATCCTGAATGCAGAAAGGGCAGAAAGATTTTTTCTTATACTTGTATCTTAAATTGAAGCCCTAGAAACACACACACTTCTCCACGGCAAGAGAGCAGAGTCATTTATGCCAGTTGTGTTGCTCAGTGAATGAGGGCAAGAGATAAAAATCTGCCATTTGGCATTCTGGGCTGTTTCTCAGAAACAAAAATCTAGGCATACCCCATTGCTGTGCAAGGCTTGGAGTTATGAACTCCTTCATTCCAGGTACTCCACATATACATCACCTACACCCAGCAGACAGAACATACTGTTATAACAATCCCAGCAATCCTTAATGCAGAGTCAGCTTACAGTGTGAACAGTTAACCACAACCTACTCACTCAACTTTATTCTCTGATTTAATGGACGTTTACTTTAAGTTGAGACCCATCAATCCCCTGATGCAGTTCACCATAACATCAGGAGGGTACCTGTGCTATAACATGGATGGCACAGCCAGGAACAAGAGGAGATTAGGTCCAAAAAACTATCAGAGATATGACCTGTCTACCATCAGCTGAAACTGGGGAACGACAGTATCATGAGATCCTTTTGCAACTTTTCCTCTGTAAGATTTCTTTTTTATCATTCAAAGTCTTTCATCAGTAAAATATCTCCTTGTTATTCAGCCCCTCTCTCAGTACCCAGCTACCAACTGGATGATTTTTATGTTCTGGATTCCTGACTCCTCCAAGAAGCCCTACAGAACTTTAATGTTCTGCCAAGCCATGCTGAATCTTATCCTCCATATCACATTTCAGCACTCTGCTAATTCTTTTTTCATAGTTTTCATCCTATTGTTTTCTATGTAAATCAGGCTTACTTACACATAACCATCATTCCTTAGGCTTTTTTTGAAATTTAATTATTCATGTCCCCTGAGGGTTCAGTACATTTTCAGTGCAGCTCCTGTCCTTGTGATTTATCAGTTTGTACGGAAACCAACCTGATGCCACTTTGATCATCCACCAGAATCACTAAATCACTTATTCTCCTGTAAGAAAGTTACATACACCAATTAATCTTTTCACACCACAAAATTACATTAAATATGGCCTTGTTTTAAACCAAAGCTACATGATATTCATTACAAAACAAACCACCAAAAGAGGGGGTGGGAGGAAGAGGAGATATTTCTCTAGAGCAGGTAAGAAGAATAGAAATGAAGGGACACATTGTAATCGATGCATAATCAGACAGGTTACATTACCCAGTATTTGGTTAGAGAGCTAATTCTGGAGATAAAAAACTTAGGTAGACTTGGCTGTTATTGAGAAGAAACTACGTTTGCCCAGAGGATTTAGAAAGGTCCACGAAATGTGGTCTGAATACTGGCCAAAGGCTTCAAACTCAGATGGAACAAACACCACTTCATTTTTATACTGAAAACATGATTATAAAATAACTGAGATGTCTGAGACTTCACTCAAGCTTTTTCTAGGTTAGATTTTGCTATAAAGGAAGTAAGAATGCTTCTACTTTTCCATTCCTATTGTAAACAGTTAAATATTAAGTACTTGGATTCAATTTTTATGGAAAAAGTGGCTATGCATTCTGCAGCAACTATTATGCACCTGGAATTCTGAAGTTAAAAATCAATTAACACAGCTTTAAACCCAGGTCATTGGCTTTTCTCCCTACAGGCTTCTTTTGCAGGTCACTCACCTGCTCTTCAAGTAAGAGCCACCATTAACCATATACTTGCATACAAATTGCTTCCAGCACAGAGATACATCAAAAATGGGAAAAAATTCCAAATCCTCGCCCTAGTACAGGCCTCATTCCCAAGACATCTTCTAACAAGGCACACAAAAAATGCCCACCAATTATTACACTAAGGGAAAAAGCCCAAGTATGTCTCCACTCACTCAAGTATAAAACTCACTCTTGTTTAAACTTTTCACCTCAAGCCTAAATTGCTCAGCAGAAAAAAGGTGCTGATAATTTGCCATCAGATCACAGAATTGAAAAAAATTATACTAAATGCTGTTAAAAGGTTTTTACAAAATACAGGCTGCTTGCAAACAGAGAAATGTTCCTCCATGTTTTTCTTACAGCATTTGTGGGGGGGGAAAAGGACCACATTTTGATCAATTTATTTAGATAAAAGAGCAAGTTTTGAAATTCAGCTGCTTCTTGGGAGGGCAAGTGAGAAATGGATACTACAGAAATGACATCATGATGTATTAAAAATCTTAGGGAAGGGAAGTCTACTTTTGTTTAGCAACAATGTGGGGAACTATTGCATACATAAGTGGCCTCTAGAAGTTGCCCATCTCATGTAAAATCAGAGATTTTCAACATCAGCAAAACCCCCAGTTTTCTTTGTGTGCAACTTTGATGCTGACAGAAGTATAAGATTCCAGTAATATTTTGCATATTTGAATAATGTTTCTTTCTTGCCCAATAAATACTTTACCTATAAGAGTGATCTTTCTGTTTGTGGTTGCTTTTGCCACTCAAGGCTGCCCACTTTTCCACCTCTCTCCTGCATCAATGCAAACAGTTGATGCAGAAGGGCCCAAAAGCTTCTCTCCCTACACCTACTGCTGGCTACCTTCCTCTGTTCTTACCCCACTCCAAATCCCTCCACAAAGGTGAAAAAGTTGTGTTGATGACAATACAACAGGAGGAAAAAAATGTAGAGATGTGCAGAAAACCCTAAAACACTGATGGTACCAAAGAAGCCCACCTAGGTTAAATAAATTATCTTGTTTTCAAACCATGCAACCTTAACAAAATCTATCTAGTTCAAAGCTTTTCCTGTAGAAGATAACAACTTGAGTAATTTTATAGAAAAACTCATTTACCTGCTTTAACAAAACAATGTAATTGTTCTTTGCATTTAACTTGCAAAGCTGTCACATTAAACAAAACACTAACTACATATAAAGTAAATTATATGCTAATACATGTATAATAAGCATATGATAAAAATGAACAGGCATCTCAAAACCAAATACACATCTTTTCTGTATCTAGATATATTGTGAATTTAGAGTTCACTACTTTAAAGACTCACTGTTAGGTATGAAAACATTTCCAGTATACAACTGTGTTATATTAGAAAGCTAGTAGTCCCTCTTACTCAGCTATAAAATGCTCCCAAGTTTTTCATGTAGGAACAGAAAATGGCAACTTTAAACATGTGACTTAATCTCATGTAATGTCTGTTGCTGTGTTTTCACTCATTACATTTCATCTGTTAACAAAATGCAGAAAAAAAGGTACAGAGAAAATAGAGTTGGGAAAATTAAACATAAGCACAGCAAAATCCAATATGCACAGGTGGGGAAAAATTTTTTACTGCCCTGAACCAGTGGGAGACATCTGCTAGCAGATATTGAGGATCACAGAAGGAGACCAGGCACTAACCCTGTTTGAATAGGCTGCAAGAGGGGAGTTCTAAGAGGTCTCTTTTACTGTGCTTACAGGTCCTTTACGCTTCAGACTTTTAAAGTAAAAAGAAAAAAAAAGATACCCACCAAGTTACAGCTTGCTCAAAAGAAAAAATACTGCCTGTTATATTTGTGGTTTTAGTAATTTTGTGGGTACAGAGCACAATGATGGGTAATTCATTTTGTAAGAATATACATATTCACTGTAATTTACCCTTTGGAACAGCCCACTGGAGACACCACCACTATGGGTCACTATCGAAGGGGAAGGGGAACAGCCACCTTCCCACAATATGCAGGATTTAAGCCAACAGAATCCAAGAAAAGGCATTTTACTTGTTTGTGGATAGTCCTTGCTGCAAATGTTTTGGTTTTTTTTGTTTGTTTTCTTTTTTTTTTTCATTTTGCTCTACACTGAAAGTTATTGTTTCATTTAGTGGGAATCTAACACATTCAGAAAGGCCCTGCAGAGAGACCTGGACAGATTAAAGGCCTGGGCAATCACCAAACATCTCAAGTTCAACAAGGTACAATGCCAGATCCTCCACCTGGGAAGAGACCGGCCCTGGATGAATGGACACACTGGGAATGAGAGGCTGGAAAGCAGCGCCAGGGAAAGGGACCTGGGGGTCCTGGTCAATGGCCAGTGAGGCTGCAGTGCCCTGGGGCCAGGAGGGACATCCCTGTCCTGGGGGCATCAGGCACAGCATTGCTGGCTGGGCCAGGGAGGGGATTGTCCCACTGTGCTCTGGGACAGCCTCACCTCGAAGATTTTGTGTGGAATTTTGGGTGCCACAATATCAGAGAGACATTCATCTATGAGAGAGTGTCCAAAGGAGGGCATGAGGATGGTGAAGGGTCTTGAGGGGAAGCCGTGTGAGGAGCAGCTGAGGACACTTGGTCTGTTCAGCTGGAGGAGACTGAGGGCAGACATGGCAGTCACAGCTTCTCCTGAGGGGAGCAGGAGGGGCAGGCCCTGAGCTCTGCTCTCTGGAACCAGGGACAGGACCAGGGAACGGCTGGAGCTGGCTCAGGGGAGGGTCAGACTGGATATCAGGGAAAGGTTCTTCCCCCAGAGGGTGTCGGGCACTGCCCAGGCTCCCCAGGGAATGGTCACGGCCCCAAGGCTGCCAGAGCTCCAGGAGCATTTGGACAAGGCTCTCAGGGATGGACAGGGTGGGATTGTCGGGGTGTCTGTGCAGGGCCAGGAGCTGGATCCTTGTGTGCATGTCCAACTAGGAATACTCTGTGATTCTGTGAAAAGCTGGTACTGCCGATGATCTTGTGTTAAAAATATCTTGATACAATGCCCCAGAACAGCTACACTTCAACAGCAAGCTAGACCTAAGCAGAAGAAATGCCAACTTAATGATTAGTAATTTAATTCACAGAGAAATTGCATTTCCCAATATGTAAACATTCTGACCTGTAATCTTTATGCTAGGCAAGATCAACTGTTCTCTAAAGTACAACTGTATCCACCCAAGGGTGGGAATGCAACAGGAGAGGTGCTGGTGTCAGCTGCCACACTCCTTCCTGACCACTGACTTACAATAGTGAGGTGCAGCCCTTTTTCCACTACAGAATTGCAACAGTGGGGTGACTGACAGGAATTATACAAATTGTCCAATTTCTCATCCCCCAAATCACACTTTATTTATTATTGCTCTCCACTATCCCCACTATATCCCCGTTACACCCAAAAGCAGATGTTTTAACACTTGGTGTAACACTGTTCCTCTCCACTATAAATTAACTGTTTCTCAGGCTGACTCAATACTGCATCTATTTGCCATCAATCCAAGTTTACCAAGCAATCATGATTCACTCTCTTGGAAGCAGGACAGCATTAGTATTGTTTTCTTGAAGAGGACAAAGCACTTGTACTCCAAAACTCTTACAGTCATAGTCTTCAGAGTTGTGACCAAGCCACATATAACTTACAGGTTTTACCATATATTATTTCTGTCCCAAAGCAAGGTATGGTTATACATCTGTGTTCTAAGTCTTCCTTTAAGCTTACATCTTTCATGGAAATATGTAGCATGCTCAGTGCTCGTAGAAAAACAAATAAAATCCTACAATGTGTGCATATGTATGAATGTTCTTCTCCTCAGGAGCTGAGTTTATGTCCACCAGTGATCAAATCAAATCTCAAGTGCAACAATTTCTGAAAATTGACTGCATACGCTTCCAAAAAAATTGTCCTTCGATCTACATTTAATTTACTCCTTTCATAACAGGTCCCCTTTTAGTCTGTCCATTCCATGGTCTGCTTCAGATAATACTTTCCTTTGTTATAAGTCATGAACAGTAATCCCTTCATGGTTGTTATCCAATTTTACCAAAGGCTTTAATCTGCTTTATTGACAATTACTCTTTAACTACTCTTCTCTAAACTGAATTGTAATAAAATGGATCTCCAGTTCTGCAACTGAACAAAAAACCCCAAAACCCCAAACAAATCAACAGACAACCCAGAGTTTGGAATTACCACTGAGGACAAAAATATGTTTAGAAAATTAATTATATGACGCAATTCAAACAGAGTAATTATGAAGCAATCCAATAGAGTAATTCTAATAATATACAGAAGTGGTAGCAACAGTAAGAATTTCCCCCGAGTGTGTAAGAAATATAGACGGTTAATTCATTGAAAAGAGACTTAACTCTTTATAACCTTGCTCCTCTTCTGTTCCATGGACTGCTGTGAGCTGCCAGGGTAGGTTGGTTTTGCAGGGTTAACAGTGAGGAGACAGTGGACCAACGCTTTAGATAACAAACCACAGGGACCTGTGACACAGGTGATCAGACACTCAGAGACAGGAGTTACAGCCCCCAGACCTTTCTGCTCTTAGACTAAGAGGGTATAAAAGGCCAGGGTTTCCTTTGTTCAGGGCCTCAGAGGCACCAAGCTCCAGCAGTTCTTTTGTTATTTAGCTATTGCACAAGATAAAATTATTTTAAGGGTTGATGCATGTGACACTCTGCTACGGGAAACCTGCTCTGCCTGGGTGAGTGTGGGGTGTGCAGCTGGAAGGAGGCTTGGTCCCAGCTCAGGTGGTGCAAGAGTGACTGCCACAGTCCTCCTGGTCCAACAGAGAACTTCCCTAAATGCATATTTAGCTTAACTTTACTAATTAAAAATCCAAGAAAACGGGCACTGCAGCTTTTCCACAGCATGAGGAATGAAAATTGACTTACCGACAGCAGTAGATACCTCCTAAAAGCTTCTTCAAATCAACTCCCTTCCCACACCACTAACAATCCCTAAGTCACAACTCAGAAATTTGAAGAAAGGGGGTAGGGGTGCCAAGGTACTTTTTCCACCTCAAGTCTAATACACTCATTTCTACAGGATCAGCTGAGTGAGCTGACATAACTACTTGCTTGAGGAAGGGCTTTTCCAGTGCAGCAATAATTCATTCTGTAAACAAGCCCTTTTCTAGGATAGTATTCAATACCATAATACCATGCTCTGTACTCAGGGAAGCTGAGAAGCTGAAATTCCAAGTAATACATAAAATTACAGGGTTGTACATACTGATGACTTTATTATCCCCTTAAGATTTTCAGTATAAAAATCTTCCTAGAGCTCTTCAGTGCTCCTCTACACAGGGCTGTGATGCCTAAAAGATGATTTTCCAAAGCAAATTCAGACATCAGTGCATAACAACCATAAGGACTCCTATTAAAAAGGACTCCACACCCCCTGAGGACAATCTGTTCAGTGCCTGGGCACTGCCCAGGGAAGAAGCTCTGCCTCCTGTCCAGGTGGAACCTCCTGGGATAAGTCCCTGCCCCTTCCTCTGGTGCCATTGCTGGGCCCCCCGGAGCAGAGCCTGGGCCCTGCTGGGAGCCCTCCCTGCAGACAGGGACACCCAGGGCTGAGGGCCCCTCTCAGCTGGGGCTCCTCTCGGGGCTGGACAGCCCCAGCTCCCTCAGCCTTTCCCTGCCAGAGATGCTCCAGGCCCTAAATCATCTCCGCAGGCTCCGCTGGCCCTGCTGCAGGAGCTCCCTGTCCCTCCTGTCCTGGTGATCCCAGAGCTGGACACAGCACTCCAAATGTGCCTCACAGGGCTGGGCAGAGGGGCAGGATCCCTCCCTGACCTGCTGGCACTGCTCTTCCTGATGCACCCCAGGGTTCCATTGGCCCTCTTCTCCCACAGAGCACTGCTGGCTCAGGGACAGGTCAGCCCGCAGCCTGAGTTGGTCCATGGGATTGTTCCTGCCCAGGTGCACGACCTGCATTTGCTCTTGTTGAATGTCAGATGGTTCCTCTCTGCCCATCTCTCCAAGCTGAGTCCCTCTGAAGAGCTGCACAGCTCTCGGGGCTATCAGCTGCTCCTCCCAGCTTTGTGCCACCACTGAACTGCTGAGGAGGCATCGACCCCTCAGACAATCCCCGATGAACAAGTTAAACAACATTGAGCCCAGAACAGTGCCCTGGAGGACACCCCTAGTGACAGGCCTCCAATTAGACCCTAGGCCACTGGTCACAACCCTCAGGGATCTGCCATATAACCAGTTTTCAGTCCACCCCACTGTCCACCCATCCAGCCCACACTTCTTGAGTTTGCCAGTGAGGATGTCATGAGAGGCAGTGTCAAAAGTCTTGCTGAAGTCAAGGCAAACAATATACACTCCTCCACAAATACCATCCAAGTAGTTGTTTCACTGTAGAAGGCAATCAGGTTGCTTAAACATTACTTACTTTTAGTGAACCCATGCTGACTGCTCCTGATCACCTTATCTTCCATGTGGACAGAGGTGGCCTCCAGAATGAGGCCCTCCATCACCTTTCCAGGGTAAGGCTGACTGGTCAATAGTTCCCAGGGCCCTTCTTCTTGCCCATTTTGAAGACTGGAGTGATATTTGCTTTTTTCCAGTCCTCAGGTACTTCTCCTGATCTCCATGACTTCCCCAAGGTGATCAGGAGTGGCTTCACTATGGTGTCCCACCAGCTCTCTCAGCACTCATGGATGCATCCTGTCAGGGCCCATGGACTTGTGCATTCAGGTTTGTTTAAGTGTTCTCTGACACAATCCTCCTTAACCTAGCGAAAGTCTTCTTCCTGATGTTCTTTTACCTTGGTCTCCTGGGTCAGGGATCCCAGAGGCCTGGTCTTACTGGTGAGGACTGATGCAAAGGCAGCATTCAAGAACTCTGCCTCTTCTGTGTCCTCCATTACCAGGGCCCCCCCTTCACCTACTAATGGGCTTACATTATCCTTTATTTTCCTTTTGTTATTGGTGTATTTGAAAAAGTCCTTCTAGTTATCCTTGGCCAGATTTAATCCTAGATGGGCCTTGGCCTTTCTAGTCTCATTCCTACTTATCCTGACCACCACTCTAAATTGACTCCAAGTGGCCTGGCTGTGCTTCCATCTCCTGTGAACTTTTTTGCCTATACTTGAGCAAAGACAGGAGCTCTTTATTCATCCATGGAGGTTCTCACACCCTCAGCCTGACTTCTTTCTTTCTCATTGAGATGTATCATTCTTGAGCCTGAAGGAAGTGAGCCTTGAACACTGACCAACTCTCTTGGACCCCTCTTCACTGCAGGGCCCATGGGATTATTCCAAGAATATCCTGAAAGAGGCTTAAGTTAGGTCACCTCATAATCTTGCTTACTGTCTTGCTACCGCTTCATTCAACACTGAACTCTACAACCTCATGGTCACTACAGCCAAGGCTGCCCTCAGCCTTCACATCTCTAGTAAGGCCTTCCATGTTGGTTAGTATGAGGTTGAGGAGCACACATTCCTTGTGGGATCATCTCAGTGACAGCAAGTTATCCTCAAGGCTTCCCAAGGACCTCCTGGACTGTTTGTGCTTTGCTGTGTAGCCTCTGCAGTAGATTCCAGGGTAGTTAGAAGTCCCCAACAAGAACCAGGGACTGTGACTTTCAGACTACTTCTAGTTGCCTCATCCACTTCCCTCCTCCTGACTGGGCAGCCTGTGGCACACAGCCACAACAGTGTCACCCTTACTAGCCTGTCCTTTTGTCCCAACCCACAAGCTCTCGACACACTCATCCTCCTCACCAAGACACAGCTCGACACATTCCAAGTGCTGCCTCACCACTGCTCCTTCCTGGTCTGTCTCTCCCAAACAGAGTGTAGCCCTCCACACCAACATTCCAGTCACAGGAGCTATCCCACCACATCCCTATAACTGCAATGAGACCAAAGCCTTGGGGCGTCACACACATCTCCAGTTCCTCCTCTTTGTCTAGGAAGCTCCAGTTTCTTAAACAAGAAGAAGAAAGCAAGATGACCCTCTGGTTCAGTCTTTTACATTATATTAAGAAATTCTGTATTGTGGTGTTTGCTTTATTGTAGGGGCATTTTAGTTTTCCAATTCAATTGTTAAACTATTTTCATTTTTGAAAACAAGAACATACATTTTTTCCTCCATCATTTTCACAGTCCATAGAAGCAACGGCACTCAGCAAATCTGGCACTGAAACAAATAGTTATTAATTCTAAATACTCAGAGAGTTCTTTAACGGTAAGTGGCATTAATCACAAGGTCCAATTTAAAAATCATATTTCAAAGGGTGAGCTCACCAGCTAGGCTCCTCAAACAAAAGGTGGAAAGAAGTAGCTTTTTGCGGAGGTTACAGTACTGACTGACTCAGCCCACGGAGAAAGCCACCCTGCTCCAGTGACTGTAAAGGCAGCTGAGGTGGCCAGCTCAACTCAGGCAGTTGGATACTTAAGTATGGCAAAAGAATAACTCCCCTCAAAGGTTGCTTTCTGACTGTCAAAAAGAAAGAAATAGGATTTGTGCCTTTCTTGAGGTCCCAGATAACAGTGAAAGAAATAAGGCTTGCTCAGTTTGGCAAGAATTGAACTTTCATTTATATCCTAATGAGAGGTTACTATGTGGAGTTTTTTTGTTCTTTTCAAAGGCAAAGAGTCATCAATCCAAACTGATGTCACTGAGGCAGTTATACCTGGACTAAGTGAAGTCACCAACTTCTGCATTTAAGCAGGGCCATCATCTCCTCCATAGGTAGCTCCTTCTAGAGAGGTATGAAAGTTCTGTCAAAGCAGAGATGTTTTTTTTTTTTTTTTCAACACAAAACCCAAGCAAACTTTTCCTAGATCATTTAAACAAAGCTCACACAAAGAGACTGTTACAAGAAAACACAGTACCAGAGATCTATGTATTGCTTTTTCTGTTGTGCATCCCCTGCAATGAACTGGATGTTGACTAATGGGCAAAACCACTGAAAACAAACAGAAAAAGCCCATAGCAACTTTCTCTGTGAACAATGGAATGAAGAAAACTTGATCATCTAGAGAGAGGCACATCAAGCTAGATTCCTTGAAGTTTAATGAAAACAAAGGCACTGGATGAAGCACATCCAGCAGATGCAGCACTTGGAGCAGGGTCTGTCCCATGTGGGAGACCTGTTACAAATATGCAGGATGCCACTGGGCTGGAAGGCCACTGGGAGATGAAGCTGGGGCCCAGCTTGACCGAAATTGTGCAACAAATTGGAAAGGTCAAATTGAGAGTGACACAGACACCTGCAGTATTCACACATGCATCACATATTAGCTACTAATGGTACTTTTATCCCTGTTTTTAGTCAACTGTCAGTTCCTAGATCCATCAGGTTTTTGTGTGCATGTGCTCAGTGTTAGTTTAACATAACCCAATCTCATACACTCAATACAAAAAGCTGTGAACACTGCTTTTCTCAGCTGCACAAACCTCAGATGCATAAATCTGAACCTCAGTAGAGCTAATTAAGAGTACCACAAAGTTGTGCTGCAACCCTTTCCTTTGCACTCTTACATGTGACCCAAGGTCAGAAGTGAAAATTGCCATCTATCACCAACTAACAACTTCTGGCTTTTAATCACATTGGCAGAGGTAGCAAGAGGCTCTAGTTATCCGTGCATGAAATATGTGGAAAGCTAGACAGCCAGCAGAGTTCTTGATGAAACTTCTTGGACAGAGCAACATTAGCTCTTGTAGTACCTCTCAGGGGAATGGCTTGCTGCTCTTTGATTCAACCCTCCACAGGAAGCACTAATCTGTGCCCAGACTGTTTTTGAGCTGTTCATATTTAAGACAAAATTATCCGAGAAAACAGGTATTAGTTTGCAGAATAACCTGTCACTAACTATGCCACTCCACCACAGTAGTATCCAATCCTCACACCACCAAGCAGCTCAAACACTTAGTTAACAGCTGTTCTGACAAAACTGGAGTGGTACATGAGGCCCATGAGCTATTTATTTTGGCAGTACAGTGATGCTACTACTTCTTTTCTGTTCTCCCAATCCCACCTGCACAAGCAAGAATGCATCCTGTGCTAAAAGATGATGGAGCAAGAACATCTACCAAATGACAAAAAGGGTCCGTTAATAATTGTGTGTATCCTCTTTTGCATCTGCTCCTATATTTAAAGACGATACAAGGTCACAAACTAAGCTGCTTAGTGCTGAGACAAAAGATGAACAAATCGCAGACTGAATTAAAAGGCTGCTGTAGCAATTTAATGACATTGCTTTTGACAAGTAATAAAGTTAGATGTTTCTGCATTTCATAGTGTGGCCTTCAGTAAGTTAGCAAGAAAATCAGACCTTTAAATAGGGATACCCTATAACTTAAGTGTCTTCAAGTCTGTAATAACCTTAGAGAAAAATCACCAGTGAGCAAAAATTAGAAAATTGATATGACAGCTCAGTACCAATTAAAAAAAAGATTGCTTATGAGAACAGCAAACAGATAAATAGCATTCTTGTATGTCAGCCAGATCATACAATGGAAGTATACAGGTCAATAAGCACAGGAAGCTAAAACATCTGACAAGGGGGAGAGGCTCCATCTCTCTTCAGCTGCTCTGTTTTTGATTAATGAAAAAAGACCTCAAACCTACACTTATCACCCCCTTGCCTTCTAGGGTTTACAAGACAGGTATAAAAATTCCTGACAAGCCTTGATCCTACCTTCCCATCTAGGCAATAGGCAGTGTAGGACAAACCACAGAGCCAGAATGAGGAAGAGCTGACAAAGGAATGAGGACTGGGGATGTGGAAAGGGCAGTATGTTTTTCAGAAGTAGGCATTTCACTGTCATCTAAGCCTTGCTTAGTTACCACTGGAGTGGAACAGCATGTGACAATAACATTTAAAACTGCAAGATCTCTGTGGATAGAAACACCTAAGAAGAGTAAGATCACAATGCTGCCACAGCTGAAAATCCTCAGCCACCTTACCAGCTACCCACTGTGGAATGACTGGAACAGAACAGAAAACTCAAGGCTCCAACCATGTGACCCAGGATGTCAGCCTTATGGAAAGCTGTCAGAACAAATGTTTCCACCAAAAATGTCAATTTTGATGAATCAGCATTTCAACTAAAATAAATGGTCAGATAATTCTATACCAACTTCAACTAACTGAAAATCCTTTAGTGAAAGTGTTAGCTCTTACTTCACCATTTAATGCAGTTTATATGATTTATCTCTTCATTAAGAAGAGATAAATCATATAAAATTAGGAAGACAGGTCAGCACCTCTGTTTCTTTAATACAGTTCAGCAGCACATTAGCACCATGTTTTTTACAGTCATAAGGATGCAGCAATGGCAAAGAATGCTTTTATCACAAACATTCATAGAGTCCATTTCAGAATCTCCCAAAGTGTTTACACTAATTCTAGGTTTTGAAACACGTTTTTACTTTTGCCTTTCTAATTGATCTAACTGTTTGAGAAGCAGTGCTGTTAGAATGAATATATAACAGCACAGCAGCCGCTCAACACATTTTAAAACAATCACAAAAGGCTGGCACAGCTTTGGTCCAGGCCCATCCCATTCAGGCAGAGAGCATCTCAGTACCTCTTCCAGCAGGAATCTGCAGGAGTAGGAGACAGGAAAAAGAAAAGCAGAGAACTGCATTTTGCTCACAAACCAGCTAAATAACATCAAATGTCTTGGAAAAGAAAGTTAAGTCAGAAATAGTGATTTGCTCAGGATTTGTAATCAAAACAAACACCAAAACCACAATACACCACACAAAGAAGAACCAGAAACAAAACTCTCAGTTATCCACTCCTTGAAAAATGTCATAGTACACAGAGTATCTGCTCAGTGATACACAAATCACTCACTCCACTCAACTACAGTGATAAGGCAGACTACACCACTACTAAAACTTGTCTTTTCAGCTATATTACACCACTAAATAGGTGATGCTTTTGTAAAGTTACATGCTAGTTATTATTGCTATTTCATGACATGCAGTCTTCAACTTAATCTGTACCTAAACATTCTTTATCTAAAGAAGTAAGTTCTGAAGCCCAAATGATGCAATGCTACCATATACAGTTATAATTTGCTACACACTGACTGACTTGTGTAAACCAGCTGTTGGCATTTTCAGAATTATTATGCTGTCTGGATGCCTGCTACTTTATATCATGGCTCTCTCTGCTGTTAATCACAGGAGCTGAGCTTTCATTATACCAAGGGTTACATACAGAAACCTTCCTTTGAGACATCATTATTCGTGCAAGGGGTTTGACAGCCTTTAACTTTATATTAAATAGCATCCCACCCTCAACTAAAACATTCAGTTGCTATGTTTCCTGATTTCATTTCCCAGGTTACATTTAGACTTTACAACACCAAAAACTCACAGCCTGTGCCCTTTTGGGTGACAAACCATCAATTAAATGCCCCCTTAAGCATTTGTCTATTTAAGGCTTTATGCTGTGTTGTGATTTTTAAGCTATCATTGATATAAAACCATTACCCACCAACTCAGAACCAAGTGCACGTGACAACAGATGCCTCCAAGTGGACCCTGGGTCCAGCCCAGCAGCCACCATTACCACATGTTGGTGTACACATTACTCACACAAACATCCTACAAATCACACAGTTAAGTGCTTCTGTGCAAAAAAGAACCTACACATTAAAAAAAAAAGTGCCTAAGTCTCTGTGAACAGCACTTCCAGTACAGTAAGTTTACCCCACTCACAGTCATCTTGGCAATGCTCACAGATTTTATTGCTTAAAATACAGTGTTAGCATCCAAATGCCAATTCAATCAAATGGTACTTTTCTTCTGGCAGCAACAAAATTTGGCCTGTGAGATCATTCAGCTTACTTTTGCTGACATGTTTTGCCCATTCTTTTGCTTCCAAAGAGATAAATAAAAGAACTGCTTCTCTAAACAAATTCATCCAATGCACTCTGGAACATGTCAAGAGTGACACAGACAAAATACCACAATGCAGACTAAAAGGCTGAAAGAGCAGAGGAAACCCTTAAAAAGTGATTTGCAAAAAAAAACAAACAAACAAACCCCCCCCCACCCCCAAAAAAAGAATCAACCAAGAAAGCAACTGGTTTGCTTCCTCTTATTATATGTGAAAGCAACCCTACTTTTCACAAGAAGAATAGTAGCAAAATACTTTGGTTGAAAAAGAAGTGCTAGAACGGAGAAAAAGCAGAGCTTGGCATTCATGTGTATTTGTGAAAAAAACCTTTGTCAGGTCCCACTGTCTTCAATACTAGTTCTTTTTATTTAAGGTAAAACCTCCTATCTTCCTACTCCACTTTGATATCTTCCCACTTGTTAACACAGTGATAGACACAAATTCAGTGGAACTTTTGAAAAAAAGACCAGGACTAAAATAAAACTGAATTCTGAAAGAACCAATTGAACTCCTCCACTACTAAACTGCAGTCATACCCTCACTGAAGGGCAAATCTGCCCCAAACCAGAATGCTGCCCATGCTCACTACTGTCTCCAAAATCACCAGCTGACTACAGAGAATTTCAGTTTTTGAAAACAACTTAAAGCTCCTTGAATCTTAAAGAGGGTAACAAATCTATCTACAAAAAAACCCCAAGGAAAATAAGACACACTGAAATAAAACTGGGCATGGCCATTCTGTCAACAGTTGCTACTGCTGAAACACTGAATAAGGTGTTGTAATCAAATTAACTATGTAACAGGTAATGTGAATTGTATAACTCAGTCTACAAATGTCTAGGTGGAGACTGCACTAGGCCTTAAATTACCACTTTCTTAACTAACATGATTTCTCATCAGGCATGGAAAAACAACTACATTAAAATGGTGTTGTCTTCAGTTATGCAAAGCAGGGCAATTCTAGGTGAAATAAAACTATTTAAGGTCAAAAGGTTTATGTACATTATTTGCCCAGGAATTTTTGTTGACTCTCTGGATGTATCAATCAATAAATAATTATCAATCATATCCTATTATGACTTTGGAGCATTAAACTGTTTTATTTTTTTACGTCCTTAAAACTTCACAGCGACACAAAGAAAACACCAAATTATCTCTGTGAAGATTAGTACACAGCTCTCAACAGTACTGAGAAAATAGATGCCAGTGACTTTGTAATTCCAGAGGGATGGGCTGAAATGAAGAAACAAGTCATGTAATATCTTCAAAGTCAGACATTAAAAGGCTAATTGTTCCCATAGATTTTTCTTATTGTTTCTTAAAAAAGGACCCAGAACTTTTCCATCATAAAAACATTAGTCAAGCATTCCCTCAATATATGTTTGACAAGCTTTGTCTTACATTCATGTGAACTTCTTGACCATGCTCACACCAAAGCAAACCTACCTAGAAGCAACATATCATGAAAATGGCAAGTTTCACGGTTCACAAGAACCATACATTTGCCACAAAGATACATGTGCAAAAGAAAAAGGTAGCCATTCCTTTTGCTACAATGAATTTTTAAAAAATTGAAGCATAAAATTAACTACATACTTGTTTCTCACTATGTGACAAGTAGCTTGAGCATTTTTCAAATTCTCAGCTAAACTCTACTTCATTAACCAATTTTGGCACACACATAGGGGAGAGCGATCATCACTTACACTGTTTTAAATGGGATTTTGGTCTGTCTTTATTCAACAGAAAAAATACATAGATTAAGCTTAATTATATCCTTTACCATCTCAAGGGGAAAACCCTTGAAGTTCATATTCAGCAGTTCCTGAAAAGAAGTTTTATATGATATCTAGGGTCCTGCACTAAGAAAACAATCATTTAAGTCTGGACACTGGAACGCCACAAACTCTTTGTGCAAAACCAGAGTTTTCTACCTAAACAGCATGGTCAACACTGCTATGGCAAAATAATGATTAATACTGTGATTTTATCTGTCCAAGCTGCATGGTCTAGCACAACAAGCCAGCCTGAAATACCAGACGGTTCACAGGACAGATTCTAAAGAGGATCTTAAATATACTTTGGAAAGCAGAACTTGAGAAAGAAAAGTACTTAAAAACCATAACAGCAAAGGATATCCCTAATGTTTACATTACACACATTCCCTCCCAAAGTTGATGGTAAAGCACACTTTCAAAGTCAGAAAAGTGGATGGCATACGTGGTGGAGGCAAATGGAGGGGAGAGAAGGAAAGAAGAATGGCACAATTAGATGATCTTGATAAGTATGTTTTCTTAAAAAGTCTCATCTTCCTCCACCTCAAAACCCACATATTTGCTTCCAACTAGGCTTTTTTAATGCAGAAATGTCACTGAGTAACCCTCTTTTCAAAATACTACAGACCTTTCTATTAGCAGATTTTTTTTTTTAGTATTTTTACTTCATAAATTTAGTTTATAGATAACTGGCTCTGCAGATTCTTTCACTGGTACAAAACACTTTTTTTCCTAGTTAAGCAGGTAGTTGTAAATTTAGGAATGACAATCCCCAATCAAATTCAGTCTTGAAAATCAGCAAGAGAAGAATGATGCCAAGTCATTAATGAGTTTAAGATTAGACAGACAGTACTCAAGGCAAGGTTTAAGCATCAAGTAACTCCTATAGATGACTTTCCACTTGATTTCAGGAGTGTTCTCATCAAGCCTGTTTAATTATATAGGGTCATTGTCTTTTGTCTTTTCTTACCTTAAATATAGGACTTCTGCTAGTCTATAAAGAGCTTCCAGGCAGCATTTTCCAATATGACAAATTTTACTTCTGATCTTCATAAACTTACTTGTAGAGTATCTTAAGGAGTTTCTCTCTCCTCCATCTTTTCCAAACATCCTGATAGCTGTTCCAATCCCTTAGCTCCAGGACCACAAAGTATGAAGTAAAGCAGCAAGAAGCATGCTTGTGAAGGCTTCCAGATAAAAGTCCAAAGGCTTTGTAGACTCTGAAATACCTATACCCAAACCAAGTTGCTCTGCAACTACATTCCATTTTTAGTGGGTTGGCTTCTGCAACACGTTTCAAGCACTTCTCATTCATAGATCAATTGGTGTATGTACTGCTAACATTCTACTGGTGAACTCTACAGATAAAATAGTCAGCAGTTGTTTGCAGAGGGCCAGGCTTTGCAAGCAGGAGAGTGACAAAAAACTTTAACAGGAGCTACAGCTCAAAAATCTAAAACCTCCCACCCTGTTGCACAGGTGGCCCTTTGGCATCTGGAATCCTATTCATACTGGAGAAAATGGCAAGACTATCTCTTTATGGGTGACCATAAAGCCTACCAAAACACAGAAATTACTGAGCCTTTCTTCCAGCCACTGCTTGGCTCTATTTCAGGTGTGTTCTGCTGGACATTTAAAACTGCTGATGCATAGAAATCCTCCATATTCTGGATTTTCCTTTTTTAACTTTCATAAGCTAATTATCTGTGTGTGACCAGTTGATAGCAGCCATTTTATTCTGAAGAGGGATACAGAGAAGACAGGACTTGCAACAATAGGGCCATGGTTTAATGAGAATCTGCCCCAGACAGGGAAACCTGTGACTGGAAGCAAGGAGAACCTGTTTATATTTCATGGCTATCAATAAGGCTGCCCTTTGTCTACTTAAATAGTGGCAAAATGCACTGGTTATACAAGCTGATGAAAGATCACCATTTTTAATGACATTAAAACAAATACATTTATATTAAGGACTCCGTTTTTCAAGTCTCAGTTGCCTCAGTTTAGGAATTCAGTTTTCCAAGTCTTCTTTCATGAAATAGAAGAACATTTTTTATGCAAGGAGACAATTCTTCTCTCTCAAGTTAAGTAACAAATCTCTGTCAAAGCTCAAGAACATGTTGTACTTTCATGCTTTCAAATATCCATCATTTAAATCCAAATTTGGTTTGTAGTTATAAAATGCTGATTAGGACTATATAATTTATTTAATGCTAAAGATTTTAGTGGTTATGAGCAGCAATCAGACCTTTACTAAAACAAATCTCTGGTTACAGTAGTGACTGGCTGGCCAAGCCATCCTAGGCCTGCCAGCTCAGCACTGAGGGCTGAGCACAGCCAGCAATCCTCCTGCTCAGCCAAGAGACTGCCTTTACACGTGTGTAGAGAGAGGGCAGCAGAAATGCTCAGTCAGAACCTCCAGCTACCACTGCTGGCCACAGTCAGCACATTACAAAATAATGGTTAAAACAGCATGTCATCTGTTGCAGTAAAGCAACAAGTTGTTTTATCAGGAAGGCACAGTAAAATTACAGTACAACCTGTACTTTTTATACAGCTAATAGAGAGTTTGTGTGACATCTCACGATCAGGTGAAGCACCAGTTTAGCAACATAAGCAGGGACGATAAAACCAGACAGCTCTGGACTGTTAACAACTGCTCAAGCTCCAGCACATTTCAAGTGTTTACAGTAAGAAATAGGTTTTGTTTTACGTATCTGAAAGTTCTTCCAGGATGTACTTACAGTTCCACTACTTCATAAACCATATATTCCTCTTGAGGAATTTCCCTTCCCCGCTTAATTTTTATGCCAGGCTAGCCAGGTTTATAATCAGATCTAAACATGTACTTCACAGAAAGACATTTTTTTAGCATATACAAGAAAAATACATGCTGAAAAATCACAGAAATATCAAAATAGCATCTTTTAGTACAAGAGTAAGTTTGCCAGAATTTAACCTGGAGGTTAGTTCATGATATAAGGCACAGTTTTATTCTATGACTAACATCTTGCTTATAGTAAAAGAATCTGCCTCTATTCGAGAATTAAAAACATTTATATGCTTTGCTATAATATACAGCAAAAGAATCACACAAGTTTAATTTGCAAGACCATTTTGTTGAATTTTAAGGGAATTTTTAAACAATGGGCTAGAGCAGAGATCTTACTTACCCTTTGAATAAGAAAAATAAGTTTCACACTTAACACAGATATATTTAGAAAATAGCTCTTAGACTTAACAGTGCTCTTAGCTGCATAATTTCCTATCTTTACTACTTTCGTGCTTGAAGTGACAGAGAAAACTTAATATAACTAATACTTTATGCTGAAACATTAAATTAAGATGTAAAAGTGAGAAACGACACGGTTCCCATGAGAAATGGAAATGTAAAGTATGTGTTAAACAACCCTGGGGAAAGAAAGGAGGCGGGAGAGGAGGGTGGAAGAGAGAGGCCCAGAGTGCTGACTGGGGTTTTTTTTTGGTTTGTTTTTTTTTTTAGGAGAATGGTATTAGAAGGATTCTAATTAAACCATTAAGGTCCAGAAAATGTGTTACTATTCTTTATATTTCTACTCATCAATTCAAGGGGGGAAAAAGGGTTTCATATTTATGGACACTTGAGGTTTGCTGCTTGTGTTTGGTGTTTTGGTTGGGGTTTTTTTGGAGGGTGGGAAGGAGATGTTCTGTCAGTTTGTTTGGATTTTAGGTTTTAAGATACAACACAATTAGACTGTTTCAAGTATGAGATACAATTAACTAGACACAGACACCACAAACACATATTACATATACATTCTCACCCACACATATGCATTTAAAGCACACAGCCTAAAATCTAGAGCAATACCATAGAACAGCATCACTGGCAGATCTGAAGTGACTCTGCTCCCACTGACAAGGCTCAGGTTTTTCCTATTACTTTCCCTCATTACAGAACACCCACAACTGGGCCAGATGTTTTAAAAACAACCTGGAAGGGAGAATCCACTACCAAAGAAATAGACTAACCAAAAGCTTACGACTTAGGCTACAGCTGTACAACAAAGAGTTAAAAGGAGTAATTTCTTTCTCCAAGTGTCAAGCAGAAATCCAAAGCAGTATCTTTTGCTCTGCTCAGCTGATTTTCAGGACATATATACACAGATCCTAAAATGGTAAAATAGTACTGGCTCAGATATAGGCTTAACTAACAATCCTGGCAGTCTGTAATGTGAACCAACTCTAATCTGCTCCTGTCCCAGAGTCGCTGCACAAGTTCTCAAAATGCTTATTTAGGTATTTTATTAGGCCACCTCAAACTTTGTCCCTTGTATGTCCTCCTTTCTCACTGGCTGCACTGTAAAAGCTGCATTTGCTCAACATCCTCCATACAATTCATTATCCTGTGACATTTTATCTGACCACTTTACAGAGATGTCAGAACTGGAACACATTCATTCTCCACAGGGTTAGTCTTATTTTTTTTCCAGGAATGCAGCCAAATAAAGATGGTTCTTCTATAGACTTTTTTCTTTGTTAATCATGCTGAAATTTCATACAGCTGAGTGCTCTGATTTTCATTTTTTAAACAAACTTAATCCATAGTTTTCTTAAAGAATACTATCAGTCTGTTTCAAATCATGCCAGCAAAGGAATTTATCAGCTTTCTTCAAGAAATAAGCCATAAATCAATCTTTTTTGTCAAAAACATAAATCCAATTATCAATGTCCCCCAAAGGAACAAACACAACTTTCTGCTCCACTTTCTACAACACAGACCAAAACCTTTGTTCTAAAGTTTGGACCAAACTTTACACTCTAAAATGAACACATTTCAGTAATGCTCTAAAACACGGAATGGAGGACACACCCAATCCACAACTAACCAGCCCTACTTTGATTTTAAATTAAGGAAAGGTAAGATTTCTTCCATCTGTGCACCCCACGAAAAGGCCAGACACCACCACATGCCTCTGGCCCACTGTGGCTCAGGTTGGGTCTGCACGGCTACAAATGCCCCTGGTCAGCTCTACAGGTGCATTGCCTGATACATCACAGCAAGAACTGCGAGTGTAATTTCATCTTATGGCAGAAAGTGTGTTTGTGGCACTGAAGCTCACCAAGAAAGGCAAGAAGATGGTTGTAGGATGCAGAAAGAAAATTTAAACCACACTGCAATGAGCTGTAATCACTAAAAGCTAATTTTGTCTCCTGGTGCAGATCTGCCTTAACACACACAGTCTGCAAGGCTCATCATAATTTCTGAAAAAATCCCCTCTGTAATATCCTGCTTTGACATAGTAAAGAGATTACAAACAAAACCTTTCTCCAATATGAATTATAAAACTAATTCCTTGTGATTATTAAGCTCAGTCAGCTGCAGTAGTTCTAGTGAGCAATCACAAGCTCCCTGCTACATGTCTTAATAATTGTCATGGACTCTGAAGTTATGATTTCCTGACAAACACTGCCAAGTTATCTAAGTTACATTTGGGGGAGAGAAGGATTATTTGAAGGGTTTTTGGTTTGTTTGGGTTGTTTTGGGTTTTTTGGTTTGTAGTGGTGGTTTTTTTGTAGTTTTTTTTTTTTGTGTGGATTTTTTGTTTTGTTTTGTTCTTTTTTTGTTTGGTTTTGGTTTTTTGTTTTCCCCTCTCTGGGCCCTTCCTCAGAAATTGCATGGACTTTCCTTTAAAGCCTCTCTGCTTCCTTCACAAGCAATGCTACTTTGGACTTCTCAAGCAAGAACATAGAATGAACAACTTACCAGATTATAACTCTCTGCTGTAAATTAATATGGTCCCTTTGAGTTACCGTTAAGTTACTCTAAGTTATCTTAGGACTATCTTCATTTTTTAAAGTGTGTGAAAAAATATTTTTAATTAACATAATGCATAACCGAAGCTTAAAATAATGATTTTTCTTTTTTAAAATACAACAGGTCTTCATAGTCTAGACTTGGATGCTAAATTATAATTGCAGGGACTGAAAATGCAGATACAGAAGCCTGCCCAAAGACTCATTACCAGACATTATTCATGCAGAGCAGAAATTACTACCTCACTTTAAATACTTCATTCTAACTTATTAAATAAACACTGCATGCAAATCTGAAGTACACGTTGACTCATGGATACTTTACAGCAAGTTGCATGAAGTTAACTAATTCCTGTCACCCTTATCACTATAGCACTGACCTGTCAAAGGACAGGACAAATCATACTCTTCAAAGTTACCTTAAATTGCCAATAGACCATGATTTTGCATATCATGTTTACATGTCTCACCCAAACAGGTCTGAAACTGAAGATAAAGTGAAGAAGAAAAAAAAAAAAAGCCAAAGAACTCAAGTGTTCTGACAAACAGTGCTGCAAGATGCCACTAACATTCCCAGGAAGGTCTGCACGAGGGAAAGCGCAGCTCTCAACTGATCCTCTCCACAGTCTTCTTTTCTAGCCCAAGAACTGAATGAAGGAGGTGGGGATGCAAGACTATATTCAAACTTGCCTACAGCTAAAAGCATCTACAACTTTGTTATACAAGTCTGTAAGAAAAATGTTTGTCCTGCGCTAATCAATTCTGTGCACTCTAGTTTGACTTCTAGCAAGCCAATCTCTCCCACAAAGAAAAAACTAGGTAAAACAACTGCAAAATAAAGGAAATATATTAGCAAGCATGTTCCTCTGAGTTCCTGGCAACCTCTAGCAGTAGGGTGAAGACAGGCAGACAGTGGCAGTAACATCTAAAACCAGCACAGCAAGATTTACAAGAGAGGTCACCTCTCCAAGTCCTCAGTGTTTTAAATATGTGGGTTTCTGATTACCTTCCTTCACCTCCTCCTTCACATGAGGAGAAAAAAGATGATGAGGAAGAAACTAATATTTTCAGCTGTGCAATAAAATTACACCTTTGCAATTTTTGCATCTATCCAACATGGAAATATCCTAGCATAGGACTAGAAACTAGCATCATATGGACCATACATGACCAATTCCAAACAAACTTTGCCAAGTTTTGCCTGTCAATGAGATTAAAACTAAGCAAAAAAACCCTAAAGAAAAACAAACAACCCCCTAGAGTTAAAATTCAAGGCTATTACAGTAAATGAATAGTGTCTGCTCTTGTTCCCAGTAGCCACAAAGACCTTCATAGGACCAGGAGCCAAACTCCAAACAGCTTATACTGGAGAAGCAAAGGGAGCTCTATAGTTCTGGGGCAGGAGATGGCAAGGACATTCCAGCTGCTGTGCCAGGCTCTTGCAGGATGAACTGCTGCTCCCTGCTGGGTTTTGAATCATGCAGTATAATTCTGGCCTAGGCAACCTTCTCTGCTTTGAAAGGCCAAGTCTGGTGTTTCAGGGCACCCAGCAGTGCCCATGTCAGGATCACCCACCTATGAGTAACAGCAGAGCTGCATTTTAGATCTTCCCAGAGTTTCATGCAGCCCTAAGGGGCAAGGTAGGCCACTCCTGGTGCAGTTTCATCAGGACAACCTCTGCAATACTGTTGCAGTCTTTAAGTAATGAAAAAGTACCTTGTGGTTTGTTTAATATCCCAGCTATTACCTGGATTTAGTGATGTATTTGCAATCATCAACATCATCTGATCAACAGGGCCTCCTTAGGTGAAGAAAGATGAAATACACCTTATCAATCTCTGTGCCGTAATCACAGGAGTCTGCAGATTTTGTATCACTTGCTTACATGTCCCCTGTAAAACCTCAAAATTACCTCCTTAGTACACAAGCCAGGCTATACAGCAAACGATCAGCTGAGTGCACTGATCTGTCACTTTGAAATATTACTGTCAGCAGAGAAGCAGCAGAAAGACCTCCAGTCAGAAATCATCTGCTCAAGGGAGAGGTGACATCAAGCAAGAGAAAGTATGAAGCAAAGCCTTCAGTTATTTGCTTCAGTTATTGCTATTTTGGGAGTTTACATTTTATGTAATGTTAACTTGCCTGAAAACAAAAATATACTGTGTAAGTGATTTTCCTGAGAAATTCTGATTTTTATTTTTTCAATGTTTTTCCCCAAATCAAAGGTACTGTAACTGTTAATAGAACTGCCCATTTCCTTTTTCCTGTATATTCTGTTGTATAACTCTACATCTAACACCTAACTCAGCAAAAGTACTACCACTTCCCACAAATCTTTTGTTGCAATGAGCAGATGTAAGCCCTGTACTACAGTTGCTTTTGTGCTTGACATGCTCAGACACCAGTTTTCAACTTTCAAAAAACCAAAATATGTAGGTCCATAAAGAAAGTATGTGTTCCCTGCAAAATTTTGCATGAAAAAAAATGCAAGTCTGCTGGGGGAGGGGTACCCATTAAACCTGAAAATCTTCCCCAACATTCAAAGTACTTCATCCAGAAATCAACTTCAGCTGCCATAAAAAGTGTTGTAGCTCTTTGTACTCTAATTCCATTCATTATCCAAAACCCTTTACAACCCAAAAGTTTTACAAGACCTTAACAATTAAGTTAACTCTATATAGTCACTTGATTTAAAACATGTCCTGAAAAGCAAGCAATTAGTCACCACTTCTAGGAGGCACTTCAAATTCCATTTGTAGTGAACAATACACATAGAAGTGAGAAAAGCCAGTTCATTCTGATAGTGCTCCTTATGTAGAAAGCTGATTGTCTAAAGGGTAATTTTTGGGGAATTGAAACTATGATAACAAAGTCTTTACCATAAGGACAAAAGGCTGCACAAATTAAAAAGCAAAAATAAGCTAACATACCAACTCCCCAATAACAAAAAACCCCAACACAACAAGAAAACAACAGTACAAATATACAATACTGCACTTTAAAGCAGTACTTGCTCAAGAATCGGGGTTGAAAGCAGAAAAAACTCTTTTCTACTTGCTCAACTTTCATGTGAGCTGCTCTTACAGTGCTCTCCTGCACTTGGTGATCTAGCACCTGGTCTTCTCCTGGCAAAAAGTCACCACTAAATTGTCAGTGTTATCCCCAGCTGCAGATCTTATTAAAAAGAGTCTCATGTTTAACATCAGTGAGGAATAAACAGTTCCAGAAAGGATGGATCTGACCAAGAGCCTTCCTGGAACCTGGCAGCTCACTTCAAAAGAAGGATGAACAAACACCCCATTCCCCTCACCTTCCTCTCAGGGCCCTTCTCTCTCCTGCTACACACACAGTACTTTATTGAGTATCAAGACAAGTGAAACAAGGAAGTCGTAGTGTATGAACATAAGCAATGAGAAGCTCCAACCTCAGAATGTACATAGGAGATGGCCAGTGAGATTAATGTAGATATTTCAGATTTTAATGCCTTTCTACAGTAAGTAAAAAAAAGCCCAGACTTGGCTGATATGTCTCAGCTATCAAATACGAAATATTTTCCATTAGTAAATCCACTACATTTCTTATTACTGATAACAGACATGGGAACCAAGTCTAACTTCTACTCCAGTATCTCAGTTACACATAGAACCTCACACACAATCACCCCATGGTTTTGGCAGTGAAGTAAAGGCTGCCCAAACCACTTATTCTTTAATGTCTCAACTGTTTATGTAATGTGCTCTGAAAGAGCCCAAAGACATCCCTCCAAAGCATCACAGCACCAAGCAGTGACCTTCACAACCCTGGAGTATCCTGCAGCAGCAATGGTGAGAAAGACCAGAGCACTAGTGAAACATTTACATTTTACTAAATTTCACTACGTGGGACACTTCCAAGAAAATGCATTATTCATCACTATACATCTCTGCTAGTTTATACTGTTAACATCTCGTTTCCAAGTAGGCATTCTCATGTTTCCAGCAAGACAGATCTATTTAATAAATATACATCCAACCCCAGAAAAGACTAGTAGTTTGGGACTTAAATCAGCTTTTTCATTAAATGCTTGATGCATGCTACGTTAGATAAACTATTTTGCACAATTTAACTTTGATGAAAAACTGAACTTATTGCTAAAGATTACCTTAGTGTAAGTTTTACTGCTAAATTATTTTCATGAATTGAAAGTTTAGAAAATTTTATCTGAAACAAACATTGTCTGGGAATAATAGGAGGTGGATTAGACTGCAGGAAAATGTGAGGGGGTTTGCTTTTCCAGGTTTCAGATTTTATTAACTGCTCTTAGAATTTTTTATGGCTTACTCCTACCACTATTTGCCAGGCAACATCTTGAAACCAAGAGACAATTACAGGTCTAAAAAAATGTAAATACTAGTGAAAGAAGCATCTATACAAGAACAGTTTGGGGAATTATTTATCTTTTTAAATTTACATCTCCGTGCTCATGTCACCCTTCCACCTATATTTCAAGCTTTGGAGGCTGTTCTGAAATTCACCAAATTAACCAAATTTATTAAAGCTGAAAGGTTTTCTGTTATAAAACTGCATATGAGAACTGCAAATTTTGCAACTGCAATATGGTAAACCAGAAAGTGGATATACTGCTGTATTACCTTCCTAAAACATACGCTTCACATAACAACTTAGAAAGTGACCTTCAAAAATTCAGAAGAAGGAAAATATTTTGTCCTTAAATTACAGCTGTGGGAGGGATTTTTTTTTTTTTTGTTAAAGAGGTTTTGTTTGGGTTGGGGAAGGGGGTTTGGTGTTCGCTTTTTTTTTGCTTGAGTTAAATTTCAGCATATTTTCAGGAGTGTTTACTCCTACTGCTTTAAGAGATCATCAGAATGGAAAAAGTTACAGATTTGCTTTACTTTTGACCTATTTAATTTTTCTTCTTGTATTTTCCTCTTGGTGTAAAGTATTAAGGAAGAGTAAGGAGTATGCAAATATCAAGTTGGGATTGCTGAGCATATTACTCTGCACATTCAGAAAATACAAACACTTCTAAAAAAAGACCAACTGGCTTCACAACAGAGCTTTACTCCTCACCAACAAAGATCTCATTCTCTCTGGTTACAGGCCAATGAAAGCCATTTTAAATGTCTGTTTCCCTCCTTTTTCTCTCACTTTTGGGACAGTAGGTAGAAAAGGCATGAACATTACACTTTCCTTACGCTCTTAAAGGGCTTTAGAATCTAATAAAATAAAACTAACACTATCATTGCCTCCAATTTGCAGGTTGCAAATACATGGGGAAAGCATATATCCATACTTCTGTTATTTCCAAAGCTTGAAATATAGGTACTGGAAAATAAACATATCTTCTATTTTTAAATTGTCAAAGAACTATTTGAACTGTATACAAAAATATTCAATATATAGTATTTCTGTGAAGTTCAGGAAAGAAGCCGTGTTTTGCAGACATTTTCCTCTTTTCGAGGGAAAAAGCCAAACAAAAGTTATAATGCAGAGAAGTGGTAAGCAGCAAGACACAGCCCTCATCTTTCCAAAGAAACAAGGCACTAATTTCTCCCTCCCCAAAGAGTTGGCTGAAAAACATATGTGAAATGGCAGTAGAAAAGTTTAACTTGGTTGTTCAAGGAAAAAAAAATACAGTAAAACTCATTCTATACTACAGATATAAAATATTTTCAAAAGGAGTATCAAGGATATTCCATTAGTATTCCACTTTGGCTCTCCCAGATGCTTTGTCACAGATGCCTGCCTTTGGGGTAACCTCAAGGCAGCCATTTACGTAACATCACCAAAACTCCACTGAATTTTCCATTGTTGGCAAACGCTGCTTTGTCCCAGGAACAGAGCAAAAAGCGCCACATCCAGGGACTCAAATGGGAGCTGAGGAAATAACATCAGTTCTAGAATGAGCTGAGACAACAACACAGGATTTTTTAAAACAGTTCTCCAAAGGGTGGGGAAAGGAGCCTCTCTTGTAAATTTTCTGATTAAGCTTCAAAACACATCTCAAGTTGTTATTAATACCGTATGTTGACTTCTCCCATTTCTTCAGATGCTTCAACAAAGCATGAATATCAACAATGAATACAGCTCAAAAAAACTTCATTTCCTGACACTTCAGAGAGGCACAAGTCTGTCTGTCCACAGGCAGCTGACACAGCTTTTAAAGGAAAGCAGATTGTATTAGGTTTTAGGTTAGAACTTCTCCATTTCTGCTAATCTTCTGCACTACAGCCAAACCAAGTTTCCAGTACTGTTTTTTAAAGTCTGATGATTCCTGATGGTTCACAAACCAATACCAATGGAATTCCAGAAGTCTGCAAATCACATCAATAGAAATAGAAACAAATTATGCAAAGCGGCTTAGGATAACTTTGACAGCAGCATTTGAAATCATTCAACAAACAAGAAATAGTACAAATATTGGTATCTGTAACTGTTTTTAAAAAGACTTACCCTCTTGCAGGATCTAAGGCGATTGCTCTGGGTTGATCCAATTCTTGCCAAAACAAAACTTTCCTCAGTGATCCATCTAAGTTAGAAACCTCAATCCGATTTGTTTCTGAATCTGTCCAGTACAACTTCTCCCCCAGCCAGTCACAGGCCAGCCCGTCAGGCGACAGAAGTCCAGAGACGACCACGTTTTGTACGCTCCCGGATTTGTTGAACTCTGTCCGTTTAATGGCTTCCTCGCTGACATCGCTCCAGTAAATCAAGCCCTTGAGGAACACGAAGTCCACGGCAGCCGCGTCCTCCAGGCCCCCCACGATCACCGTGGCGTTCTCCTTGCCATGGGCCGCGTCCACCAGCCGCAGATCCCGGCGGTTGGCGTACAGCAGCAGCGGGGCAGCTGCACACAGGACAGAAACGGGGGGGGACACAGACAGATGTGTTAGCATCACTCGTATCGAGCACAGCCTGCACTGCGATGGTGTGTCAGGCCATCAATGGCTACAGATTTAAGAGTATCTTTACAAAACTAAGAAACACTGGAGAGCCGTTTTGAAGTTTGACTAAAAAGCACCGACTCAAAGCTTTTCAACTTGGTTACAAGTCTTCGTAATGGGCAGCTCACCATTCTGGGTTGTGCATTATTAAAATAACATTAAAGAAGAAGGGAGAGAACAAAGAAAATGGAGGTTTGAAGTGGCCAAATGACACTGCTCTGTAGAGAAGGATCAGAAAGACAAGAGTAAAGCAGTTTTCTAAGCACTCAGTACTGGCTCACCGGAGCAAGGATTAATTTTCTTGATAGAACTTAGTAAAATACACCCCACCTCTCTAGAGGAATAATTCATGTCAAGCTATCAGAGCCACCTGCATGTCAATATTCCCTGAAATTATATAGCTCAGACATTTTACATATAGTACATAAAAATACAAAATAAATTGCACAGCACAAGGCAAATGTTGGTTTACAGTGTTGAAGGTGGTATGAGGAGGTAGGGAGAAAAATAAATCTGCAGGAATGGACAACTCAGTTCTTTCAAACTCCACTCTACCATTCCTGCTTAGTTCTCTAACACAAAGCCTTCATTTTATATGCTTTATTTGCTTACCCTGTCAGTTTGCACAGTCTGTATATTTTTCATAACAACACCTAAGATGACTAATGTAAAGCACTAACCATGAAAAAGACAGCTTCTTAAATGTAATATGCCTGCTTAATTGTCCTTAACCACAAGCTATATATAGTATGATGAAAATTCCAGCCTCGTTCCTACTTCAACAAAAGGTTCAGAAAAATACTGCATTTATATAAGGCAGAAAATGACACCCTTTAAAAGCCACTACCAGAAAACATTTCTACCTTTCCCTGCATTTACTCAGAAACTGTAGCACCAGAGATCTACAGAGGCATTTAGATCCATAAATGCTCTCTACCTGTCACCACACAAATTTCACAGGGATATTGCAGATTTATTCCTCAGCATAGTTGGGCACTTCAAATTTGCAGCAGGATGGATGTCCTAACCAAAAGGTCAAAATTTACAGAGCCAAGGACGTGCATGGCTCAGTAATGTCAAGGGCCACACTGCCAGAAGAGGAACAGTTCCCCGTATGCCAAACTCACACTGCAATTAGAAACAGACTTCAGTAAATTCAAAAGCTGGTTTCCAAGATTGGACTACTCCCCTCATTATCTTATTACAAAACAATTTCTCAAAGACACTGTCACATGTGAATTGGGATAAGCTGAAAGAATTAAGAAAGTTCCTTTATCTACCTGCAACTAAATGAGTTCTATATATGTTTTGGGGTGGTGGGAGTTTTGTTGGTTTTTAAGAAAATTGAATTGCTTAGACTGTCATCCTAAATTTAGAAATACTGAATATAACTTGATTTATTATGAACTTTAGATAGAACAAAGGAGGGGTGAAACTTTGTTGGTTTTAATAGTACCAAATTTGTATTTGTATTCCCTTCTCCAGAAAGCAATTTTTTATTGTGGACAAAAACATTTAAGTTCAGAGATTATCTTCCCATGGAGAAGGGGTAGACTTTTTAAAATTAGATGGAGAATCTTTATATTAAGAATTTATTATTACCTTACTTTGCTATCTCCTTCCCTTCCTTGCACAATTTCCCACCCCCTAAGATTTAACATTAATTACAATACATGTTCTTGATGGGCAGATTGCTTATGAAGACCACATGTTTCAGGAAAAAAAAGTATTCAATAAACTGCAAGGTGTAAAAAATTGGAATTCAATAAAAACCTTTATTTTTTAAAGCCTGCCTACAACTATAACCTGAAAAATCTAGTTAACAGCCAGCTCAGTGTCATCTATTGCACACAGGAGAGTGTGCAGCCAGCTGGCACAGCTTTCTTTAGTAAGACACCGTGCCCAGCGTTTGGAAAAAAGTAAATCCACACACGAGTGAGTACAAGCTCCATTATTATGTGCAACACGGAGCACCCAGGCACACAGCATGCACTGAACTGGAACACCAGGTGATCAGCCAGGCCTGAGGCACTGCTGAGCCTCACCCAGCCACGCTGCAGAGGTTACTCACTCCCTGCTGGAGCTCAGACTGGCTGAGCAGGGACTGCACACAAACACTTCTGCATCAATGAGATAGCTTAGCTGAATGACAGCTCAGGACAAACACAGCTACATTTAGGATGTGTAGCTTCATGCAGATTGATTCAAAGCCTCAACTTGTAACACACTCCAAGGGGCTGGCAGATGAGCATGCTCAGCTTTCCAATTTATTGCGACATTCAGGAATGAAGCCTGCATCACCAAAATAATAAAAACCAGGTTTGTTCCCCACTGTCTCCAGCCCTTCCCAGAACATACTAAGGCTTCAATGTGCTATAAAACTCAGTTACTGAAGTTGGCAGCATTAGGACCGAGTATCACCTCTGCTTTTACTTCACTCAGGCAGCAGTGCCAAGAGCAAAATGGTGCCAGAAGATCCCACCCTGTCCCAACTTCGAAAGCACAGGACACTGAAGAGATGGCTTTCTTGAATAATGAAGTTATGAACTGTACTAATAACCTGGGAAGAAGTCCAAGAGCATCTCCTTTCAAAGCTGGGCAGCTATCTGGCAGTTAAGTTATAATGGGGCAAAAAGATACGATTCAGATTTAAGATGCTGAATTCTTTACATGTTTTTATTTCTCTTTCTATAGCCATAATAATAAAATAAAATGTAACTGCAACAAACTACAATACATTGAAGAGAAGCACATATTTTCTTGAAAGATAGAAACATCTACCCTGGAAAGCAAAAATGGAAATAGTAATGAATATTGCCATGTCCTCTATGACCTGAGAGGTCTACATGCAGGTAATTCTTCTAATTAAAGCACCCAATATAGAGTAAGAGCTACGCTTAGTTATAAAAGAAGGGATTTTTTTTCTGTACCCACCGGCAGGAACAAAAGTTTCCTTAAAGAATACAAAAGTTACAAAAACTCAAGTTCAACACATTTCAGCAGCAACAAAAATAATCTACATGGTAAGAAACTTCTGCCAGTAGTGGTCACTGAGCCTGTAACTGTTTTTTAACTCCAATGTTCAGGTAAGACCTTTCCTAAGATTACCACGTGCAGTATTGAAGTCCAGACATTATCTTTTTTGCTTTACTTCTACAACTAGCATTCTACCAGCATCCTTCTTCCCACCGCCAAACTCCACTTCTTACACCACATATTTCTCTTGGCTGCAACTCCTGTCTCTCTTAACCGAAAGTTGCCAATCCCTAGGACACTCAAGTCTGCTTTCCCTTACACTTCTTTATTCAGGTCTTGCTTTGTACATCTGACTTATGGGCTTCAGTTACAGGCATAAAAATGCTGCTGCCCACAGGATGCAAAGTGACATACCAACATAAAACAAGCCCTGTACCTGCTAAAAAGGTTTTTTACTCTTTTTGGTGTTTAAGTAGCAATTTTAAACTGTCAGAATTTGTCATGCTTTTCTTTAACTAGTCCAGTGGCCTTTTCAACAAATTCCCACTTTCCCCTTTCTACCTTCAGGGACCCAGGACAGCTTGGGGTGCCATGAGGCAAGGGCAGTGTTACCTTCAACACTCTCATTCTCTTTCACTGATATGGAGTTTAGCCGGCTAAAGAAATTAGCACAGCCTCATTTCCAGCAAATTCTTTTTTTCAGTCCCAAACCCCAGCAATGCTGTTCTACCCCCTCCCTCAGTTAAGGGCCCTTCCCAAGCTGATTCAAATCACTACGTCAGCGAAAGGTTTGACTGGGTTAGCAAGTTGAATCAACTCAAGAAGTGTTCCAGCAAACTCCAAAGCTGACATAAGGTGAGCAGCAGGGAACTGGAAGGGGGAGCAGCTGTCCCCTGTCCACTGGCAGCCTGCTGTATCTGCTCAAGATGCAACTGCAGCCATCTCCTTTCTCCCCAGCTTCACTTCCAGCTGTCGGTTCCTGAGTTCCCGACCCCTCTTTTGCGTTGGCTCAAGCACTTGTCCCGTGCCACAATGCAGTCGAGACAATGCAGGGAGCTAAACCTGCTCAGGCTTCTGAGCTCTCCCCATCACCTGCCAAAAAGCAATTTTTAGCCAGCCATCATCCAGAATCAGTTCAGACCAAAAATCAAATCAATATAAGCACTAGCACAGCAGCGGAAGGAAGGACTGCATCAGCTTTGACTAATTAGCTGAACCAGTTCCTCATGAACCTCCAGTTAAGGAACAGGACTCAGCAGAGGTGGCCACTGATAAGTTGTGGCAACCTGCCACAGAATCCCAGTGTGGAAACCACTGAGCAACTGCTGACATTGTGGAAAGAAATATCCATGCAGAAGTCACAGGTAAGAAAGCCCACGGATTGTTACACTGAAAGATGATGTTGTTGAGTTGGGAAGAGAATACTCTCCATCTTTTAAAAGTCTTGCTGAAGAACTCTGTGTCTAAAGTGAATTGGTACTGCCAAGCACACTGCTATGAGGACAGCAAATGTGAGGACTGGAGAAAAGAGGAGACACGGTGATGAGATGTACCAAACACATGCAGACCTGGATGAGGCACAGTAAGCAAGGACTCCAAATGCCTGAAACAGAATGACACACACACATCCAGCTCACTAGAGAAGGAAAAGCAGAGAAATGGACATAAATAACCAGGAAAGAACATTAATTGCAACCTCCCCAAGACCATTCAATACACAAAACTCCTTGTACGCAATACAATAATCATCCCCAAGATGTCCCACAGAGAACCAAGACAAGAATGTAAGGAAAAGTTTCTGGACTGGCACAAGGATTCTGAAGCAGTCAGTTATGAGGACTGTCACTTCACTCCCTGGGTTTCAAATTTCTTCATCACTGCTTATGCTTCTAAGAAATTCTGTATATTTATTTCCGGCAAATGTTTGAGTTTTGCTGCTCAGTTTGGAGAAGCAAGAATGAAAAGACTGAGGTAGCATTGGGAATAAAGCCTGGAAGACTTCTATCAAATAAGAGACAATTTGAAATTTAACGTAAATGATTCCAAATAGCAGGGAGCCAGCCTCAAGAAGCTTATACAGAGATGGTTTATATTTTCAAGCAAACAATAAAATCACCAGGACATACATAAGAGTTTTAAGCACAGCAAGCAACAGGCCAGGGTTTTGCACCAAGTTCTCTGTCACAGCACTTTCCCAATTTTTTCCACACAATACAAAATTCCATACATTTTTTAAAATAATAATGAACTGACTTACTAGAGCCCCCCATTCCTCTTTCATGGAGAACAGAGAGCACTCTTCTCTGTGAAACTCCTTATTCTCACAAATATACTTGCAGCACACAGCAGGCAACCAGGAATTTAGTAAATAATCATAGGGCAGCCCAAACTTGGCAAAAAGGCATTTTTCTCCTCTTTTCAGCTAACCTTAAATATATTTCTCAGGCTAAAGCCATGCAAGGGCTGTTCAGATCGTAACTCAAAAGGTCACAGGAGCAGCAGGCCAGTGAAGGAGTGCCATATCAGTGCAACAGCAAAGACACCAAGCTAGGAAACAACAGTATTTGGATTCTGTATTAAACTTCACTGTTTTCAGGCCTTTGGCCAGATACTAGTTGTATAGACCAAGACATCCTGCAGAACCAGCTGGCACAAAGGCAGTAAGTCATCCTTTAGCCTGCTAAATACAGGGAAAAAATTACCTTGCTAAAGATAGAAGGATGGAGACACGAGAATGAGAGGAGGGAAAACAAAAAACAAAAAACAAAACAAACAGAAAAAGGACTTCAGGAAAGAAATAGAAATACCAGGTCCAGGCATAAAAAGCCAACAGATCTGCTAGATTATAGCAAAAGCATTCATGACTGAAGTACACCATGAAGTCCCAGCCTATGACATGCAAAAAACTTTCTGAATAGCAGGTATCACCTGCCAAATTATCCTGCTGGCAACAGAGCTGTACAGCAGGATTACCAGAGTGTGGCTCTTCTCAGTGCTAGGTAGCACACTCACAGATCTTTTGTCCACCTTTCTGTAACATGGACTCCCCCTGTTCTGAAGTTCTTTGGATTGCACTCTCATGGGGGTGGAACACAGCAATTTAGATCTGACATTTTTCTAACTTTATATTCTGAAACTACCTGGCTGACAACAGGATGAGCAGAGAGCTGATGCCTCAGCTTGCAGCTGCATTGCCATAAAACACTACCACCTTCTTCCATGACCCTTCTGCTTACAGAGCAGCAGCAAAATAAAGGTGACCTAGCACTTTCCAGGGCCAACTGCAGGCTATGGAAAGCAGGAAGGCTCCTTAGGGGTGTGTAATCAAGTACTTCCGTGATCCACATTAATATCTGCACAACTTCAACAGTATACAGCTCATTTTCTCAGGTGTCCTCATAATCTTCCTTCAACACTCTTCCAGCCTCTCAAACAGTTGTCAGAATAGCACACAGCACTGCAGATGAAATCATACCAGTTCCACATTCATCGGCAATACTTCCCTAGTTTACTGGCCAACACCCATGTTTAAATCGACAGGAGCTGTTTAATGAAACAGTCAGTTAGCAAGCACCTCTGCTCCTGCAGAAAAGAAGTCTTGTTTGGCTCTACCTGTGAGTCCCACATCTGAATAGGGATGATAATCTGCCATCTAAACTAAGCACTGTGATGACAGGGAAGACAACCCGATCTTTACTGTAACAAAACACTGCCCTTCACACCTTCTGCCATCACCTTTCCCTACAGTGCTTCTAACAGTGAGAAGACAAGCCAAAAGCCTCCATCATACTCCTCAGCAAACTGTTGAAGCTGAGTCCCTCCACTGTAGGAGAGCACTGAGACACACCACTGTGGTGCTGTGACAGTAGGAGCCCATTTCCCAAATTCTAGGAAGGCTAAAGGCCACAAGACACACTTTGTACACGCTGGCAAGCCGAGGTGGGAGTGCCCCAAGGTTTGTTGCTACTCTGGAGCAATTGCAGCTCGTGATGTGTTCCAGCCTAAACAGCTCACATTTGAGTGTGCACATCCATTTGCGTGTTACTCTCAGTCACTCCCACCAGCTCACTCACCCCCTTGACTGAAGTGTAACCTAAGCATATGGGAACAGCCCAAGCCACAGGATCTTACCTTAATTGCTGTTAGTTCCACGTGGATCAAAGAATTCACACCCTCACCAGCAACACACCTCCAAGAAACAGGGCCTTTCTCCACACTGACAAGAAGTTCACAGGCAATGAACTACTCTCAGATGACTTTTCCTATAATTTATCCAAGGTTGCACACCAGTCTAAAAGATACTCAAAAAATATTTCCTGAAGTGTGCAAGTTTGTCTCACCAGGTAAAAACCAAATAAAACAAAACAGCTTATTTATTCTGTTTTGAGGCTGGGGTTTTTTATTAGTTTAGGTTTTAAGCACTATCAGGAAGTTGCTGTAATAAAAAACCACAGAATTTAGCACAAAAGACCCCAGTTGAAATGAACAGTTAGGAACTGTTTTTAATGCATAAGTAAAGATGTGCACATACTTCAATAATTTTGAGAATTATTGGACATTTAATTTTTCTTTTGTGAAAAAACTGTTGTAGCATACTTTTAACTCTCATAGTTTTAACTCTCATACTTTTAATATGCCAGCACTACTAATGTCAAATGTTCAACAGGCTTACATTAGATGTAATGACACATAGGAAAAAAACCAAACAAACCACCCCATAAAACAACACACACACACACATATGCAGGATCCCTTGGAAAAGGTGAACAATCTTGTCTTTTTCATATTGAATGGGACTCATTTCTGGAAATCCAAAAGAAAAACAAATAAATCCATAAACACAAAACCACCCAACTTGGAATTATCTCATTCATTTTACCATTACCTACAGGGTAAAAGGGTAACTGCTGAGCTTCAGTTAAGCTTTAATAACATCACTGCATTTTCCAAACAGACATAATAAGACTCACTACAACATCTACAAACTCCTACTCCTCTATTATATTTAATATTCTTCCTCTATTAATCTGTGTGCGGACAACAGGATTCTTGGATTTCCAAATGTTAATATTTTAATTAACACTAATACTATGAGTATAAGCAGGAGTTTTATTCCCTCGTTTGACAGAACAACTAAGGGAACAAAGTTCGAAATTCTATGACACCTTAAATTTCTGTTACTTTCCACATATCCTTAACTTCCAGAATTCCAGCAAACATATCAGCTACTTTATAGAACTTAAGGAATTCTAGAGACACAAATAGTTAAAAAACCCCAGCACACTACATGCAAACCGTATTTTTCCTGTGGGAACTAGCTGGGCAGAGAGGGAAGGAATAAGGGGAAAAATATAAAGGTATCATAGAGAAGAAAACAATTTTTATTAAGCAAAATTATATAGCTAGTTGATTAAAATTTTTTGTCTCAAATATGATTACTTTTTAAATCAGACATCAAGAACTCACACATGGCCCTCATAAACAGAATTAAAACTACAATCCCATTATTGCCGCATTGATTATATCACAAGGGAGTAATTCTATTTAGGTAATGTGATCCTGTAACAAGATACTAAAAAATCTGTATGAATGTTGCCATTTTCCATGTCTGTTTATATTAAAAACATTTCCTTATTGTTCTTTCCATATAAATACTGAAGGTCAAAAAGCATTCTATCTTTTAAACTAACATGCTTCTTTCTCCAAGTAGTTTATAACATTTTGCAAAGGAAAGAAAGTTTTACTAACTAAAGCATTGCTTCTTTTAACCTAGACTTTGACTGGTTAATTTCTTAAAAGTCTATTAAGAATAAGGTATTACAGACAAAGGTGTTAAGAGTATTCCCATTCTATTCATAGACTGGTATGTTTGATTCCATTTCAAAATTGGTGGGGAACTGTGCCAATTACATGGAAATCAGAAGGTCTGTAGCAAGATAATAATGAGACAAAAACCCCACCCTATTTTCATAACCATTTCACCAGAGAATATATCAAAAAGCAGAAATGACAAGATCATTTCTACTTGCAAATGCAAGCACTGTGTTCTGAGTAAGTTTGTCCATGTGGAGCAAATAGCAAGCCTTTCACATTGTGAATGTCCTGACATAAATATTTATAAACTACAAGGATATCTAGAGAGTTTAACGAAGGCTCTCTATGTCAGCTTGCCTGGTAAATATATAAACTGGAAAAGGTTGATTAATATATAGGGTGTCAATACCCAGCGTTTATGTATAATCCATTAAAGATGCAAAGTTTTCCCCTTTTAAGCCTTGGACAATTACCACAAAAGAATGACACAGCCTTTGTTTGGAGCCCTGTGTATTCTGTAACTCCACAAGTGTTACATACTCTGAAGCCACACCTGATGTGTAAGCTGAAAAACTGAAGGTTATTAGGACTTGTTCACTGAGCAGCAATTGCACTTTGGAAGAGTTGTCACCACAAACTGCTCAGCACAGAAAAAGTGGAAGTACTGGCTGCTGGCTCATCCCAAACCTCATGTGCACACACCAGAAGTCACCCTTGCTGAGTCACAGCATTTAAAACTTGAAGGCTCAGTTTTAAGTGGGGAGCAACAAGAGACCATCCCTGAAGCCTGCAGGGCAGCTGCATCCCCCTCCACATCTTTCTAAGCAACTTAACACCTCTTACTGGTACAAGTCCATCTGAGGGAAATTCCGTAGCAACCTCAATTTTACCCAAAGCTCTCAGGTGAGGGGGCTGAAACATGAGGGCTCCCCAGCAGGAGAACTGGAGGAGGAGCTGAGCATGCTCCAACTAAGCTTCAGTTTCAACTGCATTTCTGGTGCCATGCAACAGTAACGTGGACCCCTCCCTACAGTACAAGGAACTTTTGAAGATGCTACCAGCAAAGCAACCCAATTATTTAACGTTTCTTAGGAAGTTAAGGAGGTTAAATATGCTGGGGACAAAGAATATAGTATTTAAGTCTGCAGATTGCCTGCCAGAGGAGATGAATGGTGACAGATCAGAAACTGAGACCTGTTTCTCCCTGTTTTCCTGCCCAGCCCACTCACCCAGAGGGAAGAAAAATATATCTTCACTCTAGTTGGTTTAAACTAAAAAGTAAATCCCATATTACATCATGCACTGCAGCAGATATTTTTGAAGCTGGCATTTTTGAAATGTGACATCATCATAAAGGTGAATTACAGATGTCCAAAGGAATCAGATTTCTCCAGCTCCCAAAGACAGAGCTTAAAAGGTTCCTATATACTCAAATCTTAAAAAAAAAAAAAAAAAAAACCAAACAAACAAAAAAAAACCAACAATAACCAAAAAAAAATCCTAAAAAAACCCCTTCTATATATTCTATAGCTTATAGCCAAATTCCTTACCCAGAACTCTGGGAATGCAGATTGAAGCAATTCTCTAGGGAAAAAGGAAACACTAATACAGCTCATGCCCCTCTAACCAGTATTGCTGTGAAACAAGAACAAAGCTTTCCACCTGAATACCTTCATATAACTCATGCTGAAGGATACAAGAAGTCCTTTACCTGCATATACCTCTGACCAGAACTTCCCTATATCTTGTCAAAAATGATACTTTACCTTACCTCCAAGACATAGTAAAAAATGCAATCAAACTTCTTAATTCTTAATTTTCAGTTTTAAATAAAAGCTAAAGCAATCTGGTGATAACTAAACTGTACCACAGAGATGCAATTGAAAGAACTATAAAATTAATCATGGATTTTGGAACACCTTAGCTCACACTAATTTTAGACTATTCTATGAAAAGATGAAAGAGGAAATTGGCAGACAAGAGCACACTGATTTCTGAGGAATCATACAATGAAGAAACATAGCTAGAAAATAGTTGATTCAAGTTTGGATGAAAAAATAGACCCCTGGGTGTCAATAGACTTCTTGGGTGAAGAAATGATTATTAAAAAAGATATTGCCAAGTGTTATTGTCACAGTATTGTACAGTCTCTAGGTGAAGAGACCTTTCACCTGAATGCAAAAACATAGCTCTACATGGAAATGCTACACTTGGTCTCCAACCTGAGTGCTTCAGGAGTAAAAAATCCATTCCTTAACCCCTTCTCTGACTTTTGGTAGAAAAATATGTGCACATACCACCAAAGTTGAGCCAAGTTTTGAACACACCACAGCTTAGCAAGGTTTTGAACATTAAACAAACAAACAAAAAAAAACAAACCACAAAAAAGCAAGGATCTATTTATGAAAATAGAAACAATGGACTAAAATAAATTAAAACTAACAATACTATAATAATGGATTCAAACAAACTCTCTTCTGAACTTTAGGGAAGCATAGTTTTAAAACACCCATTACCAAGAAGGCATTTTTATTTCTTCACTGTCTGACCCTAAACACAGAGGTCTGTAACATTCAGTAAGTTTGCACAAATATCCTTTATAAGATTTCTATTCAAGCAAGAGCTTTATGCACTGCCTGCATGATCAGGGTTTAAAGCCAAAACAAAACAGCAATTGCCTGCTGACTGGAGAGCTATTTCAGGAAGAAAGCAAGCCATGAACACTGGTGGAGGAAGAATTCCATTTATCACTTTTTAAAAAGTTGAAACCTCCGTTTCACAGTTATCTGTAGGGCCCTGACAGATGTGATGACACTGCTTTTGCCTCTTTGCAGCTTAACAATTATCTCTCTGATGAGTTTCACAGCTGTCCTGAAGAACACCTCAAAGCTGCCATGGAGCAGCTCTAACTCCACTCCTCTGGAATACTCTAAGAGAGTGGCTTCAAGAAGCACTGCTGGTCAGAGAGGTGGAAGCCCCATCTCCCAAATCAAACCAAGGGCCAAGAGGAGAGAACAGAGCGACATCTTTCTCCCAGCAGCTATAACATTTAAAAAAACCCAAGCCCAAACCACAGAACCTCCACAGCACGCTGTCATAATGGGTAACCTCCTGTCTCTTAGAAATTCAAGCACTTGCCCTGACAACATCAGTAGGATCTGGTTTATTGCAGTCCTTGAATGATTTTTAGACAGGTGCCTTGCCTTGTGCATCCATTCCTAGCCAGTAACAGCCTCCTACTTCTTCAAGTCCTTATGCATTTCCAGGGTACTGATTTTATTCCTTTCCAGACTGGTATGCACGTCCACCACAGTTTCTTCGGAGTCATAGTTCAGTCATCATATTTGCCCATTTGTCCATTTGCCTTTTCTACCAGTAACAGGAGGCTGGCTCTGGAAGCAGAGAGGATGCTGCAATCCACAAACACACACTGCTACATTTCCTGAGTTTCTGTCTCCAGCATTGTTGGCTTGGCATCCTCTACAGCACTGAATTCACAAACCGAACAGTGAACTTCCTAACTTCAACTCTACTTTCATGTATAAGCTTATTCATACTCATGCTGGCACTGCCTCATTAAGGAACTGCTGACACCTCTTCTGAACTCAACACATCTTACTCGAACCTACTCCACTTGCACAGATGCTGTTTATTAGGGAGGATGTATGCATTAAAATTTGACTTCTGTTTCTTCACAGTTCAGCTGTTCCTGCTGTTTATCTCGATCTAAAGTAACAATTAGCCAGTAGGAAAATTACTGTTGTGTCACAAACAGAGGATTACAACTTCAGGTAGGCAATCAAACAGCAGGGCACCATGAACACAGAAGAAACAGAAATGCTGTTCGGATACAAATGTCCTTGGCAATAGACAGAGGTGAGAGATGAGAAAAGAAATTACAGCCATATGATTTATAGACTTCATGCTTCTTCAGAGTGTCCCATTAAGCATGAAGTATACAAAAATTTGCAAAAGCATATGCCACTATTTTGAGATTAATTTGCAGAAATTACTGTAACAATATTATGTGACATAACATAATGCTGTCATTTGAACTAGACTGAACATCAAATTAAACCCAAATACATGCATATTAAACATGGGTATGATTGTTACTGATCAAAATGAACTAATCAGGAAACAGTTTCTCCCTATACTCCAGACCCAACTTAACTTTTAAAATTTGGGGTTTAACTGCCACAACGTAAGTATGAAAAGTTACACTTGCCATTTAAATAAGTATATTTGTATCTCTGCAAACAGGATACAATATGGCAAACAGATGCACAGGGTAAAAAAAAGGCTATGGATGAGATGAAAATCTTTGTTTTCCAGATTACTGAGCAACTGGAGACTGAGCAGTTACTTCAACCTACACCACCTTTAGACTAACTTTCATCGAAACACTCCAATAGGGATGAACTCTCTAAATCAAGATGTGGTTGATTAACTGTTAGCAAACAATCTCTTGCCCATCCAGTATGAAAAAAGTCAAAATCAAGTAAAGAGAAAAATTATGTATGCAAACACCACAGGCGATTTCCTCCCAGAAAGCCTGAACACAGATAATAGTTACTGTAGTTAGGTTTACAGCATTAAAAAAAAAAAATCCTATTTTCTTTCGGATTGTGCGCTGCAAGACAAGAAATTTTGTAGAAGCCGGGAAGTAGAATCAAAATTCTCAGCTACTTTAAGTAACATCCCCACGCAAGGCACTCGACTGCTCCTTTAAAGCTGTATAAACATCCGTGGTGGTTCACCAGAGAAACACAAACTTCTCTCAAGTCCCAGCTGAGAGCTGAGCCTTCACTGCTCCCCTCGCTCCTTTGGCTGCGAGGAGAGGGTCAGTGCAGCACCGGTTCCCGGGCATTCCCCGCTCCCGCACGCCGAGCCCCCGCAGGATGGAACCGCGGGGGAGAACGGGACCAGCCCGGCGATGGCACAGCGGGACCAACCTGACACCGGCGGGGCCGAGCTCTGCCCCAGAGCCACTGGTGCCCGCGGACTGCTGGGGGTGCACAGAGACACGGGGGGAGCGCGCCAGAGTATAGGGGGATCCTTAAGAGAAAAAAGAAAAACTTGGAAACAACAATGGGGCGGCTCGGGACGCGGCCAGTGGCCGCTAGCAGGGCGGACTGCTCCCGGCGCGGTTCGGGAAGTTGCTCAGGAGCCGGGGAGGCGGCGGCGGCGGCCGGGAGCGAGGGAGGGAGCGCTGCCCCCGCGCCGGGCCCCGCGCCCCGCCGGCAGCCAGGCCTCGCCGCTCCCCTCCCGCACGCCCAAACATGGCCCCTCGCCACCAACCCGGCAACTTTCCCCCTGCCCCTCCCGCCGCCGCCCGCCCCGCTCACCTCGCATCAGGGAACAAAAACTGCAGGCGAGTAG
>VWZP01002231.1:157249-178681 GCA_013396995.1 Dicaeum eximium | reverse complement strand
GAAATCCAGCAATATCCCCAGAGGGAAATATGAAATAAGATGACCTGGAAGGCTTGGGCATTTTCTTTATGACTCTGGAGAAGCGTTTGGACTCCTGCTGATGGTGCATTCAAGGTCAGGCTGTCTACCTACTACCTCTTTTCTCCTCTCCCATCTCCCAGGGAGTTGAAAACAGCACTGCCTGAGGATACGCTTCTTCAGCGGCCGTGTTTTTTAGTGTGAACCGTGCAGGATTCTGATTTTAATTTGGCACTGTCCACCAGACCACAGGGCAAGCCCAAGACTATCCTTACGAATATTTAGCCGTGGCTACATTTCAAAGTCATATTACAAAAATGTCATTTGAGAAAGTTACTGTTCTAAAATTTGTAAAGTGCTTTAATACTATGTTGATACAGCGAAAACATGCTATTAAAAGGGCTCACATTTCAGGCTGACAGGCACCAAAACACTATTTTGTTTTAGCTTGCTCAGCTTTTCAAAACCAGTCAGCATCTGGGCTCTATTAACCATAACATGCGTGCCTTTTAAGCAACAACAATTTAAGAATATTTCCTTTTCAAGCCCCTTCAGCGTTTTGCAATATGCATAATATTTAACAATTCTGCTTTCCACTGCAGCCTTTGAAGTTTAAAAAATTAGTTACTGGTAAAGCCTTGTACATTTTCTTGCACTCTTTTAGTCACAGGGATTAGTGACTAGAATTTATGCCAATGGTCAAGGAAGGTGAGTCACTGTGTCACAATAATTACAATCTTTTCTACAACAGTTTTCAATATTTATGTGTGTGTCTTATGGTGTGACACACCATGTGTGTGCAGAGAAGAACTCATTTGCCACCTGCTGTAGCCACTTCTGGGCTAAAGTACTCTACCACAGAGTGCAATTTTTGGTGAGCAAAGAGACCTGTCACCCTGAGTTTTAGCCTTCTGATGTTTTAGTTTCTATGATAAAGTTTCTCACAAGGTTCTTTCTGTAAACACGCAGATGTTTTCCTAACTGTCTCTTTGTTTTTCATTCCTTCTCCTGGGAGGAGAGAGGTTTGATGGACTCTTTTATTGACCAGTGTGGTTGGAGAGGTGGTGACCTCTCTCTCCAATCCATGGCTGTTCTCAAAACTCTATATAATGTGTGAACCAAAATAAACTGGGCTTCTTCTCTGCCTTTCGCTGGTCCAGAGTCGCTGTCTCTATGTGTTCGTGTCGTGCTCTCTAGTGACAGAGACCCATCCCTCTTCATTCAGATTTTGTCTGGATGAAGAATCATATTTATATTTCCTATTTGTATTTCGTATTTATAGCCATGTTCATGTTATATTTATGTTGATATTAATATCTTTATTTTTATGTTCATATACAAATTCGTCTGCAGTTCAGCAAAGACACTAAGCACCTCAAGAATATGGGTGTGGAGCATCAACCATGGTATCTCTTCAGGGGTGTTGTTTTTGTGAGCTGCTTGTCAAGTTCTCAAAATAGGCTAGAAAACCACGCTGAGTTCTCAGAGCAGGAAAGATTGCCCTCTAATGGTTAATCTCTAGGTTTGATGTCTGCAATGTTTTATGACGTGCTCCCCTTCTACGTGATTTGTAAGGTAAGGCCACACAAATGCAAGATGTTGGAACAATTTATTCTTTCAAGGAAAACCCAAATCTTTGTTATCCTCTTAATTGATGAATAAATGAATTATTAAAAGCAAAGATGAAGGCACATTCTTGGTAACATTTTCATTAAACTACCATTAGCCAGGATTTCTCAGAGGAAGAGGGATGCCTCTGACAATTCAGAACTATTACTCATACTGGATTTGACAAACTTTATATTTCACTGTGGGAAATGTTTCAAGGTCTGAAAAAACGGCATGAAAGATATCCAGTTTATATCAGGATCATAAAAGTTACTGTGAATGCCCTAGAGATCAATCTCACTCTTGCATGAGTAAACTTCAAGGAACAAAACTATTACCTTTTTTTAAAAAAAAAAAGTCTTTAAATCAACAGATCACAAGGCATTGCCTGTTACAGCAGGAATGCATGTGGGTCCTTAAGCTTGCACTGGCTGCATATATAAAGGTTTCTGTGATTTATGGCCTGTAACTCATTTTTCACATGATGAGGGGATGGAAGAGGCAATTATGTAGGACTGAAGTGCCATTCACTGCCTTTCCATTTTCATTAGTTCTTTGAATAATTTCCTTGCAGTGTAGATTTCAATAAATACTCTTCCAATACAGCTGGCAACTAAATCAGACCCAGTCAGACCCAGTCCCCAAATATATTTATTTAAAAAGTAGTGGCTGCTATGAAGATATTATTGAAAGATGATATTATTTTATTTTGGAATAATTAGATTATATTTTCTCCTCTCAGGAAGAAACAGTGATTAGAATGAGGTTACCCAATCCATTCCTCATCCTTCCTTTTTCTACCCTCTCCCCAGTCAAAACCACAAAGACAGTATATGGTCACATGGATCTTTGCATAAAAGACAGGGAATTGTGTCTGAATAGCCCTGACTAGAAAAGCTCCTTCCAATGCCTTTTTCAGTGCCAGAGCTTTGCAGTTAATGCAACTTCTACTATTTTTTTTTCCTTATTGCAATTGTGAAAAATCTAATACCTTTACAACAATTTGAAATGGGCTTATACAGAGCAAAATCCCCGTTTAATCTCAGCATATTAAGAAATCTTTTTTTGAACAATACATTTAAAGAGCTATTTTCCCAAAACACTTTTTTCTTTCAAGATAACCAAAGCTCTAAATGTTGAAAGGAACTATGATTTAGAGTCCTATCTTCACTTGTGGTTTAAGAATCCTGGTACTTCAACATGAGGAAACAGCTAGTATACATGTGGCCTAAGGTACACTGTAGCAGTTAATCATTCAGTACAGGAAAAGGTGTTCCAGTCACCATAGTAAAAAGCCCAAAGCAATGGGAACTAAAACCATTTAAAGATAGGAGACAAAAATGTTTGCAGGCATTTGGCCTTGTCAAACTTCTGCCTCTGACATTTCTGGTTTAGGCACCTGCTGCTTTCACCCTGTGCACCCCAGGGACTACAGCAGACTCCTTGGCATTACACGGGAGTGCTAAAAAGCCTTTCCAAGAAAAGAGGGTAAAATGAGTCAGATTTGGCTAAACCAAGAGCTGGTTCCAACTGATGCTGGCTTTAGCTGTATAAGCCCACTGTTGGGTGGATCGGTTTGCAGACTCCCTGCAGGAAAATGAAAAGCAAAGGAAAAGTAAGAGAAGAGAGGCCCAAGCAGAGAAGAGCGAATGCCAATCAGAGGGGAACAAAACCCCCAAGACAAAAAACCAAAACATACCAAAAAAAAAAAAAGAAGAAAGAAGGAAAATGAGGTGGCCAAAACCCAGCAGAACCATAGCCCTCACAGATGCCACACCCCTCACAAACTCCACAGCCCTCTCAGCCCCCATAGCATTCACAGCCCCTCTAGCCCTCATTGCCCTCAGAGCACCCATAGCCCTCACAGACCGCAAAGCCCTCCAAGACCCCACAGCCACCATAGCTTACAGACCTCATAGCCCTTACAGCATTCAAAACCCTGAGACCTCATAGACCTCACAGCTGTTGTAGCACTCAAACACCATAGCCCTCACTGCCCCTCACAGACCCCATAGTTCTCAGAGACCCTATAGCCCTAACACCCTCCACAGCCACCATAGCCCTCACTGGCCCACAGCCAGCACAGTCCCCACTGCCCTAAGAGTAGGCGCTGGTGGCATTGAAAAGCTAGATTTGGAAGTTTTAAACATAACTTTTTTTATTACTATGTTTTTTCTGAAACTGAAATTTACCATGCATTGATAAACTCTGATTAATGTCTCGTTATCACATGAACAGAAGCAAAAATAAATTAATTTACATTATATTGGAAAGCTAGTCTCTCACAAATTCCATGCATTTCTTTTGTATGGTAACTTGCTTTATTTTCCCACTTTTACTCTGTTTGCTGCCCAGGATAACCTTCTTCTATGTCCCAAATGCTTGATGGTTTAGAAAGTCAGCAGATGCTCCAGGCAGGAGGAAGTGACCTGTACTGGACCTGCTTGCAGCATACAGACACTTCTTTGATTGCTGTTTTTGCTGTTGTCAATGCTCCTGAAATAATTTACCATCACCAGGGATACCCATTTTTGGCAGCTGCAGAAACATCCTAGCACGCAACTACGCTTAAATTCACCCTTGAGATGGAGTGTCCGGCATATTTCTGGAAAAAATTGCCATATGTAGCAACTCTGCTAGATGTAGCATGTGGACAGACTTCAGCATTCAGGCTTTCACTTTTCAAACTCTGCCATCCTTTCTAATGTTCACTTGAATGGGGTGTACCCTTGCTTTATGTTTTGTCAGTGTAGGAAAGCCACATGTGTATCTTGTTTAGCAGTGAGAAGAATGGAGTGAGCCGTTCTCATGGGTTTAAAACTGTATCTCACAAGCAAATTATTTTTTGCCCTTTCTAAACCAGAGCATTCCGTGAGGGCAACATACAGCGTGTGCCAAATCTGGAGTGTTTCCAGAAGTGCTCAGTACTGAAATACTGATTTATCACATGGTGGAAAAACACTTGAACTCCTTATTTCATGCCCTGGAACCAAAGAAGGACGACACTGTCATAGTTAAATAATCAGAAGCAGCTGGGAAAATGTTCTACAGATTCTTTCAGAAATTTTACCTCTGGGCTGAGATGTTCTGTCATCCTGTACAGCAATTGTTTTGAACAGTTAATGAGCCTCTAAGTGGGAGGACTTGACTTTTAAATACTGGAAGACCTTCCACTGACACATAACACATGAGCACTGTAGTAAAGGGATCATCTCATTCACACTTTACTCAGAGGACCCAAACTAACCTGGATCCTTACTTGGAGGATCAAAAAAACCGGGCTTGTAGGATCCAAATACTTACACACAAGTATTTCAGTAGTGTTGGTGGAACTTGGGTTTCAGGGTAGGGGAAAAAAGCTCTTTCATAAAAACAGAAAAATTTACTCAGCAACTAATTAAACAGCAGGCAAGCCTATAGGAGATCTGTGTCATAGTGAGGGGGTTTCCACCATCTTCACAGCACAAGAATGGATGTTTAAACTTTGTGCAAATTTTCCATCTAGGTGTTGTTGAGAATTGTTGCAAAAGTCACAGTGTCAAAGTCTAAGCTGCGCTGATCACATCCTTTCTTCAGTGTAAGTGGAAGCACAGAGAAACCCTGGTGATATTCCCAATAACTTTCAGCCAGAATTCAGCTGCTACTCTGAGGTAGCTGGGACCAAAGCATCTTATAAGGAGTTATTTTACCTCATGTAACCATCCTTACCATCACAGCATTGTGATGAAACACCTTTTCAGTCTTCAGAGTGACTGGTCAAATCAGCAAATGTTTCAAAATATTCCTTATGGTTTAGCCAGTTGTTCTGGATGTTAACTGCTTGTCAAATTCCTTTGAGAAAAATACAGAGTGCACAAATTACCTGATTACTCCTCCTGCATGTTATTGATATGACGGAGTTTTCAATTTTCTTCGTCAATTTTCTATTAAAACAAAGTGAACCAAAAAGGAAAGGGATCAGAACAGCTTGAACATGGCATATCTAAACTCTTGCCACTTAAGAAAATGACATTTTATAGGCTGGGAGGAGTAAGAGAAAAACAGAAAAGAAGTTAATGCATGACCTTCATCCCTTATTTTTTTTTAATTAAGTGAGCCAATATACAGGAAACAGTGATAAAGAATAGTTATACTGAAACTTAGAAATACTTTTATACATTGTTTATAATACCAAACGCAAAGGTGACAAAGAGGAGCAGTTTTATGCTTTGTGCTTTGACATCCTCAAGAAGTGTAGAGACCTAAAGGAAAACAAGCAAATGTAGATTATGAGCTTGAGTAAAGGCTTTCTGAAGAGGAAGAAAAATGTTCAGTATATCCTAGCCCGTCAGGGGACATACCTATCAAGACACTGGGACAGCATCTGGGAACAGCATGTACACTCCTGAAGGGATGTGCAAGACCTCAAGGACGAGGGGATGCATCTATCCCACAACTATCAACGAACAGGAACGGAGAGAAGTGTATGAGAGGATGAGTAATGCACAGGGAGAGCACAGCTGTCTAGGCCCATTTCAGGAGTGTGACAGAAAAAAAGTCTACAAAAATACAGCTCTCTGTATGATGGGCTACTGCGTGGGAACTGCTGACTGCAGCACTGGCACTTTAAACTCCACGTTTTTATTGGCATGGAGTGTGGGATGGTAGGATCAAAGCATGTCATCAGATTCAAATCCACTAAGATAGTTTTGCAGGAGGCAGGAAAACAAGATCCAGTTTTGAAACTGCCTTCTCATGTAATTTTTTTTGTGGTTTTATTTCTTTGTTTGTTGGGTTTTGTTAGTTGGTTAGTTATTTACTTGAAATAATCCTGAGTATATTTCCTACTCCTACAGGAGGTAAAATGAACTGAAGCACTGTTTGCAGAGATCACACCATGCTGGGTTTGCAGCCCTTTGAGGTAAGGACTTTGCACCCTTCTCATCCATCTCAAATAGATCTACAATTTATTTCTTTACAATTGCTTGCAGTGGTTATAAAATTTGGGCTATTTGCTTTACTGTACAATACCACAAGACAGTTTTGTTCATGACAGTCTACATTTACACACCTTATGTTTGCTCAGCACTATAAAGCAACAACATGAAAACAAGCAGCTACAGAATTTATTACACTCTCCAGGTGACAAAAGTCACAAAAGTTTGGCTTGCTGCCATAACAGAACTGGTTACCTCCAGAAAGAGCCACCCCAATGTGAGGCTTGTCATCACAGCCTGGTGATTAATGATCCAGTTCCATGTGTGGTGCACAGTGAAGACCACAGGAGATGTCAGTGGAAAAATAGAAGAGTGCACAGAAGTTTTAATGTTGGAAAGCATAACAAACTGGATGAATTTTTTCAGTTACTTTGTCTCGCTCCTTTCTGATTCATAATACAAGAGTATTATCCAGGCAAGTAAATAAGCTCCAAAAATGTATATAATAAAGCATCATAGTCAAAAGAATGATGATGGGAAATTTCTCTCCTTCTCTGTTAACCGGAAATGCTAGTGACTAGTTAACATGACTAATAATGCAACCTGATTCAATGTTATTAAAATAGAGAATATGCTTAGTTTTGTTGTCTTTACATTATATGATACAGTAAAAAGTTTTAAAAATGTGTGTATATAATCCTCAACCCAAACCCTTTCAATAAACAAAAAACTTTCCTATAAAACGTTTCTGCAATGAAATAGCCATCATTTGGGAAGTTAAAAAAACCCAAACAAATGAAAACTTTTAAAAATCATCAAAAATCCTTGTAACCTGCCAATGGTATTTAATAAACTGTTGTTGCCCTCTAGTGTTCAAACACAGCTTGTAAAGGCCTCTCCAGAAATATCCAAACTGGTCTGCTATCAATTAAATCCCCATTAGTTCTTAATCCAACATGCCAAATGGATGGGAAAAATAATTTTTAAAAAGTTTAAAAAAGTTAGAAGTTAAGTTAAAAGTTAAGTTAAAAGTTAAAAGTAAAGTTAAAAGTTTCACTACACCTGCCTAATACCTTGTTTTCTTTACTCAAGCATAAAAGATCTTTCATGTAACCACTTCTAAAGTTGTTCTATTTCACTCAAATGTTGTAAGGGGCCACTGAGGTCAGCATCCTCACCAAATCAGTGATGGTGATTGAGCACCTCTCAGCTTTACCTCTGCCATTCACTGTGCTGGGCATGCCCTGCTGTTTGGGCTGCAGGGCAGCTCCTAATGACATGGGCCACACTGAGTAATCAGAGAGTGGGTTGGGTTGGGATCTTAAGGATCAGCTCGTTCCAACCCTTGGCCATGGGCAGGGACACCTTCCACTGTCCCAGGTTGCTCCAAGCCCTGTCCAGCCTGGCCTTGGACACTGCCAGGGATAGGGCAGCCACAGCTGCTCTGGGCACCTGTGCCAGGGCCTCTCCACCCTCAGAGGGAACAACTTCTTCTCAGTATCTAATCTAAACCTTCTCTCTTTTAGTTTAAAGCTATTCCCCCTTGTCTTATCACATGTCCTTGTAAAATGCCCCTCTCCAGCTGAATACATGACCTGTGCTCTGAACAACTCTGAGATACATCTGCTGGTTTCTCTTGAATATTTTGCTACTGTACTGTAACCATATCAATTAATACCAATCACCTTTCCCTCCAACAAATTATTTACTGCAGCAGAAATAAACAGTGAGTATTCAGGGGTTGTTCTCAGTACCTCTTCTGCTGTGATGGCAGCAGCAACACAGAAAGCTTCTCATGAAGGTTGCAATTCTTATGAGAGAAAATTATGGTCAACCTTAGATAGGCATCTGCATTTTTACAGTTAGGCCTAGTACTTATAATTCTGTGAACTTATTTGCCAAAAAGGTTCCTCCTTGTTATGTTCCTTGAGCAAAAACCTCTGAAAATAGCTATTAAAAAAAAAGAAAAAAGAAAAAAAATGAGATTAAACAAAGCACAGTCAACAAACAAGCTGATATTCACTTCTAAGAAGTTATCTAGCCTACTTTTCTTTTAACAATTGTCAGACTTAAACAATGTAGCAGACCAGCTGGTCTTATATATATAAAGCAAATATCAGCCTCCATATAGTAATAATTCAAGTTCTTGACACATGGAATGCTAACTTTTTTTGATATCTGAATAATGGAATTTTCAGAGAATTTCCTGCATTTAGCTATTTACAGCTTTCAGAAAACTTGCCTTGAGGCCATTTTTTGGATCATACCTGCTTCCCACCACACTAAGCTTGACAGATCTAAGAATCTCTTGGATGTGAGTCAAATTTCATATTTTGTAATAGAATTGTTTCCTTGCATTTGTGAGGCATCCTTCCTTCTCTGCTGTGACGTTTGTTGTTGATCATGCCACCTGACATGAACACATCCAGCCTTTCATTCTAAAACCAGGCTTAGACTGACTGTATGCGACAGGAAATTTAAATAACATGAACTGGAAGTTGTGTGGCAATTAATGCTCCCACTTACTCTCCCTGTTGAAGAGTCAGGGAAACATAAAATCATAGAGTTTTTTAGGTTGGGAAAAAACTTGAATACCAAGACAATTGTTACTAAGCAGCTATGCTTATTACCAATCACATGAAGGGGACTCTAGAAGTGAAGAGGGTGTGCTTTGAGAGAACTCACGTTTGCAGTATGTAGTTTTACGGATACCTGTGATCTATACAGAAGAATTTTAAAGATATGTATATAACCATAAACTGTATTTAGATAAGGAAAATTAAATTATGCCATATGTAATATAGTTTTTTCCTGTTTGTACCTAAAACCATTTGGATGCAAAGCCCTATTAGTACGTATTCCTTTAAAGCCACAAATAGGGTAAATAGGATTGCCAGGCAATCGTGTAACACTCTGGCATTTGGTGGAAATAGCACTGAAAACACCCACGTGCTGCACAGGTACTCAATTTATTAGGTGTACTTCAATTTCACTAATCTTGTCACAGTACAGATTAAGCTCATTAAATGCTTTTTCTCCTTAAATATAAGACCTTCTTAGCTTAACTTGGATTTAAATGTTTACTTTCAGGATTTAGGAATAAATCAAAAATGACAGACATTATAGTTCAGCACAGACAGAGCATTCCTTCTCACCACCAAACCCATCCCCTGTCCTCTGCTTTCCAATTGGTGCCCAAAAAAGGAATCCATCTTCTTCTGAGATTTCAATATCTACCATTCCATTTCAGAGTTCTCCTCGCAAAAGTGAGACATGCTTCTCAAAATTTTATTCCCTCTCCCAGTCAGACATCAGCATACATTCCATTGATCAAATAATCCAACCTGGTGTAATGCCTCTTCTGAAGAGACTCATGTATTTTCTTCCCTGTCAGCACAATAACTAGCAACAAGAATGTCACCCCAAAAAACAAAGCTGCTACAAGGCTGCTTTTTTCCCCCAGCTGAGAGACACTTTTCCCTCTCAGAACACCTTCTGACAGGGAGCTTTCTGAGTCAGATGGGTCATAACCCCAAAGGTCATTTTGGGAAGATGCGGGGGAATCACTGGACAGAACAAAACCTGGAAAAGAGAGGAAGGTCTCATGGCTGGTATCATTGGAAGAGACAACTGTTGGCTCAGGAGCCATGGCTGGAGTCCTTAGCCCTGATAGGGTGGTGGCAGATCTGGAATTTGTGGTCACCTGCTTGGTTGTAGAAGCAGAATTTGTGGGCTTGGAAAGGTGAATATGAGCAGCAGTGATGCTGGTGGCAGGGACAGCAGGATTAGCTGCAGTGGCTGCAGCAGGCAGAGAGGCAGCTGTGCTGGGGGGGCTTGTGCTTGGTTTAGCAGCACCAGGATGCAGAGAGGTTGTACGTGACTCCAGCTGGGATGAACCTGCCAGCAGAGGAGTGAGAGAAGCACTGCTGGTTTCAGGAGTGCCTGCCTGAGCAATGGTGGGGAATGAAGCAGTGGGGTTTCCACCTGGAGCAGCAGAAGGTGTCTTTGGTGGCAGATTAATTACCTGCTGCCTTGAGATGTGCTCTAAGCTCTCAGACTGTTTCGCTCTTTGAGATTCAGGAGAAACTGTATTAAGATCCACGTTGTCCAAATGCTTGCCTATGTGGTTTAGGAGTTCAGATGCCTGATGAAAGACAGATTGCTGCAAACTGGCAGTGTGATTCTGATGGATATTTTGACTGTCAGAAATAAAGGTTTCAGCATCCGAAGGCAAAGAGTACTCATTTGAAGAAAAGTTCTCAGTTTTGATGGATTTATCCTCTGGAGCATGAATATCTGGAAACAGAAATACTGGTATTTAATTATTAAATCTATTTTTGACTAATGTAGGCATACTCTATTTGTATTTCTTGGAAACATTTATGTAAGTGGGCTCTAAGAGATAATGACTAACAGTGACATTTAAATTCTATGTCATAAAAGCTGTCAGCCTCAAGCCTAGTCACATAACAGTGTTCTGTGCAGAAATACCATACAAATAATAATCCTAAAAGCTACTTGATTTTACAGTATTTTTTCTAGTGTTTACCTGATTTACAGGTATTATAGAAAGTATTTGGCTGAGCATGAGCTCTTGGAAAGACAGGCTAATTGTCAATTCATATTACATATATAATTGTATAATTTTATTTATAAAAATACTGAAATATATAATATATTAATGATAACCATTCAGCTGCTGCACAGAACATTTAAAAGGGAACATGCTGTCAAGTAGTTATTGAGTAGTTCAGTAGTTCTTGAGTTCAAGCTCTTACTCATCTCTTTTTAATATTGAGACAAAAAGGTTTGTTAACTGCACTGGAATTGAAATATATAAAGAAGTATCTTTCCCCCTTTTAGTGTTACACTTCATTTTCAGTGTAACCACATACAGATTCTCATATGAAAGAACAAAGTCTGAAACATTTGCTGCTACCAACATTGCTCAGGTGCTACCTTTGAAAACTTATCAGGAGCACTAAACAAGCTAGCATAATCTTTCCACAATTAAATGTTCACAGGAGATCAAATCTCCAAAATGAAAAAGAAGTGTTAAATGCAATCAAGTTGTTCACTCAGCATTGCACTACATGCTGAACAACAGCACAAGCATGATTGCATTTCTTGTTTCTTTGTTTGAAACCCCAATGTTCTTCTAGGGAAGAAAGAGCTGGAGGAAAGTGTAATTACAGTAATAATTTTACAGAGATGCAGTTCATTTGTTGCACATTGCTTTTGCATGATTCCTGTGTGATTGTGCTTGCACAAAAATACTTGGTAACATTACATGACTAATCCTTCTATATATCATACTCTTGCTCCTTGCATAGTTCCTCTTGGAAAACTTCTCTTTTCAGTGAAAATAGCTATTAAAAAGCAGCCATACAGAAACCACCTTGACAGGACAATCTAATTATCACTTTCTTATCTGAGCTGTTCAAACAGGTCTGGTGGAAGTCAATGTCAATCAACAAGTAGGCCTTGCTGTTAAAAATACCACAGCATAGGCCAGAGAGCAAGAAATTCCTGAGTGTGCAGCCCACATGCCATAAAGCTCTGAGTTTAGAAAGTTTGCTTCTGCACTTCAGGTTCCCTAACTGAAAACAGAAAATAATGATTATTTATTATTATTGCCAATTATTCATCAGCATGGCATGGGCTCTTTAAATACACAGCTGGCTACAAGGGCATGGTATTTCTATTGGTTTTCGTGATACTTTTCAGCACTCTGTACAGGAAATTTTTCTTCTATATCTAGATGGAAGCAGCAAGGACAAATTATGAATATTTCTGAATCTAATGTGAGGGAATATTATAAGGGTTGGGACATTATTCCAAGCTGGAAGCTGGACCCACAATGGAGCTCACCACACACCTGCCCATCCATTCTCTACAATGAAAAAGAGCAATATTTTTAAATCTTAATGCTTGGCTTAGAACACTTGACTAAAAATATGATCCCCAAACAGTTCTTAGTCACTACTAAAAGCTCACAGGTGCAAAAGTCATCTGGTGTGAGGGCTGATGGCTCTCACTGTTACTTACCTGTAGTTATCTTGTAGCTCACAAGTCCTGTTGCAGGTTTCATTGGACAAGCCTCAGTGCTAGGACAGTAAAACAAGTAGCAGTTTGGATGTGTACTTGTTCTTGCAGCATAAAAAATAATCAAATTACACTTCTTGTCTCCTGCAAAACAAAGTGAATGCCTGTTTCAGGAATAAGAACTTTTATAGCAGTATGGTAATGAGATCTAGTTTGTTAACTTTTGCTCGTGAGTAAGAGGAAAACTACAAACACCTAAAACTCCTACAGGAAAAGCAGCCAAAGACTGCAGAAGAATGGCCCAGGGCCAGAATAGGAAAGGTCACACCTTCCTTTTCCTGTACAAATAAAGTTGGGGAAATTGAGTCTAATCTCTCACCCTCCCCTCACCCATACCACACTGGCACCACTGTATACAACAATTTGTCGCTTACAAATCCTGATAAATTTGAAAACCGCCTTGACATACTCACGGGAAAGAAAATTATTTAGGCATGTTTTCCTTATTACATCCCAGGAATCGCTTGGCTAGTTGCTGCTTTGAGGGGTCACCTTCACCATTGTCATTTCTGCTTGCTGCTCTACCTCCTACTGCTTCAAGAGCTGGATTCAAACCAGTTGTCTCAGAGGAGGGTGAGTATTCTCATTCTTGGCTAAAATTAAATACAGTGCAAAATGTTGGCTGCTTTTAGTGCACCCACTAAACACAGCTTATGCACCTTCGAAGTTCGGGGTTTGGGAGGTTTTAACGCCTAAAACTAACGCTGTTTCTGTGATGCAACTATTTTCCTGAATGCTACGGGGTCCTGCGTTAAGATCTAACATCTACTGGCAAAAGAAGGCAGCAGCCGCAAGCTGGAACTGAGAGCAGCCTGAATGAGAGGGTAAATTCTGCGCTGAATACAATGAACATCAGCACCCCGCGAGCCCAAACTCCAGAATTATTCTCCCAGGCAGTGGCAGAGAAGGAGGCCGAGGTTACCTGCGAGCCGGTGCCCCGAGCAGCAGGCGCGGACACACGCACCCGCCGTGAGGACGCGCAGCGGCTCCGCGCCCCGGACGCCGCGGGGCAGGGACAAGTCTATATCGATGATGGAATTCTCCATCTTCTCCGCGGAGCACTCCTGGCTCAGCGCCGGCACGGCCATCACGCAGGTGACCACCAGCAGGCGAACCGGCCAGCGGCTGCCCCCGCGGGACATGGTGACCCGGACCGGTCCCCGCAGGGCTCCTCCGGCACGGCCGGACTGGCGGCCAGCGGCAGCCGGGGGATCTCCGCTGCTCCCGGGGCGGGCACGGGTTCCTGGGACACCTCGCCCAGAAACCACCTTGAGGAAGGCAGCGGCGGAGCCCGGCAGGGCTCGGGACGGAGGCTCGGGGGAACCGCGGCTGTCCCGGCACGTCCGGGAGGAGGGGCCGTGGGAGGCGGGCCCGGGACGCCTGCTGCCCTCCTCCTCCTCCTGGGCTTCCTGCTTACCTTACCGACCTACCTGCCCTCTTCCTGCCTTCCAGCCTGCCCTCCTCCTCCTCCTGGGCTTCCTGCTTACCTTACCGACCTACCTGCCCTCCTCCTGCCTTCCAGCCTGCCCTCCTCCTCTCTTGCTTCCTTCTCACTGCCCGCCATTCTCCTGTCCCATTGCTGCCTTTTCTCCTACCTGCCCTCCTTCTCCCTTGCCTCTCCCTTGCTTCCCCCTTCCTGCTCTCTTCCTCCTGCCTGCCCTTCTCCTACTTTCCTCCCGCGGGCCTACGAGGGTATTCCCGCTCCTGCTCGCCGGCACCAAGGGTCCTTCCTGACCATCAGACACAAAGACAAAACCACCTGGAAAAACTCTTGGTGGTCAGGCTGATACGGTTTTACCCACAGTCAGACTTTTCCTCCATCTGAGATCTGCTTTTAGAAGTTGTAATGAAAGCGATTAATATGCGTATCCTGGACTAAACGGACATGGACACATTTCCATGTGTGTGGAAAAGACTCCTTGCTACCTGAATAATCCTGTTCAAATCACAGCCAAGCACAAGATGTTTGTGAAAAGGGAAAAAAAAAAGGAACAAAAAAGCCTACCTACTGGGACCCTGACTGGTGTCTTGGCCATGTTCTGTGAGCTATCTCAGTGCAATTGCTTGCTTAAGTAATGTTTTTGCTTGGAAATTTTTCATTTCCTATTTTTAATTTTTTCTTCTTACTATTTTGGGGTAGTGTTTAGGAGTAAAAGTAGACCAAAGGGGTGCAAAGAATAAAAGGATTATAAGACAGAGTCCTTATTTTTCAGGAAAGAGACCGTTTTCTTTTTAAAGATGTGCATTACCTGAAGAGATCCCAAAGGGCAGGTTAGTTTATGTATTGTAATGGTTAGATGCCAAGGCATGAGCAGCTGTCTTGTTTTTCATGCCCAGTCTGTCCCCTTTGTCAGTACTGCTGGGTATTGGCTTTTATTTGGACATGAGTGTTGTAAGAGACTGAGCTCACCATCTCATTTTGCATCACGTAGCCATCTTGAGACAATTAATAATGTTTGTGATTCTCACAGTCTTGCTAGGATGGTTTCTTCTAAAATTTTCAGCTGCACTTGTTTAAGAAAATGTTCCTTTCTAGCCCAGCTTTCTCGCCCTCTTTTGGTAAACTGGTGAAGCGTTAAATAAAACGTTACTTTTCACTGTTAAAAGAAAAAGTCCTAAGAGAATCTGAACATTAAGATGTTGCCTACTAACTGCATCACACAGTGATGAGCAGGGGGAATGAATACTAAAAACAAGCACAAGTATTACCCCTGCTATGTATTAGACAAAGTTGCAGCTGCCACCTGCCTTTGCTTACATACAGGTGGTGGAAGAAGCCAAGCAGAAAGAAGCTGAAAAATAAGGCTAAATATTTGGCTGAGGTGGTCAGAACTGGAGGGTGAGGGAACTGGAAACTGTTGAGATGGTGAATGTGAGAATATGCACAGAGACTGCTGTGGTTAGACAGGCATAGATGACCATGGGAAAATGAGAAGGGCTGATGTGATCTATAATATAAGGAGGGCAGAAGAGATACTATGGATAACATGACTGCCCCAGTCCTGCCACCATGGCAATTTCTGTTCTTCCTGCCTCTTCCTGGTGGGGCAGGCACTGAATCTCCCTGGGGACACCAGGAGCAAATGGGTCAGGCTGCTGAGGTGCAGGGAAGCCAAGGTCCATCAAAAGCTAAGCAGAAACCACATCCGTTGGGCTAGGAGAGAGCCAGCCTTGCCCAGCAGCTGCTGTGTTCCCTTATCACTGCAATGGGAAGAAAGGGAGGCTGAGAGAGGAGAATTGTGGGACACCATTAGCTCTTAGACATGGTGCTAGGTCACTAAAGGTGTTTTCTGTAGAGTATCTCTCTGCTATGGAGCCAGTGCCCTACATGGTGGGACGCACAGGCACATATATATATTCTAGGCACATATATCTGTATTCTAACAGGTTACAGAACTACGTAGTGCAGCATACAGCCTACAGCTAGCAGCAACTTCTGTTGGATTTGGATTGCCTTCCCATAGCCTGGATCTCAGTAACAGTGCTGAGGTGCAGTTCTCATGAGATAGAGGCATTATTCTTGTGTAAGATTAAATCTTGGTGGCAATTAGCAAAGGCAGCCAAGAGAAACGGTGTCAAGTTCGGTGCAGAGCTTTGGATGATGTGGGGCTGTGCGTGTGAGCAGAGAACAGGCTTTTTCAGAAACCAGTGTGGACCAGTGCTGTTCTTTTTTACAGACAATTCTTCTGTCATAGACAACTCATGATGTCTTTCCTGATTTGACTGTCAAGTATGAAAACAGTAAGTCTCAAATCTCAAAGTATGTTTCCTTCTCATTTACACTTGTGGTTTTTTGATTTTTTTTAATCTTGTTTTCCTAAGCCTGAGCTGCCTGTGGAGTCTTGATCTGGGCTGCTTTACCCTCACTCCCAGCACATGTGTATATAAGGGCTGCTGGTGATGGGTGTTGCCCACACTACTCTGCTCTGTGGCCAGCACTTTGTGGTTTGGCAGGTTTGCCTTGGCACAGAAGAATTAATACCTTTGATTAAAAAAATAACAGAATCACAGAATTGTTAGGGTTGGAAGGGACCTCTGGAGATCATCTAGTCCTGCCCCCCTGCCAAGGCAGGGTCACCCTGAGCAGATGGCACAGCAACCCACATCCCAGGTGGGTTTGGAATTTCTCCAGAGGGGAACACTCCACCACCTCCTTGGGCAGCTGTTCCAGTGCTCTGCCATCCTCAATGGGAAGAAATTCTTCATGTTAATTAGACCACATGCCCATTTTTTCTCTTCTTTTGGGTCAAAGAGTTTCTTGGGTTGGTGGCCTGTGGATCAATGGTTGGAGATCACCCCCTACTAGAATTACCTTTTCCCACTTGGAGCTGATTTCAGCACAATTACTGAGCATCCCTGCTCAGAGAGGGGATTGTCCTGCTTTGCTCTAGGCTGGGGCAGCCTCAGCTCGAATGTTGTGTGAAGTTTTGGTGCCACAATATCAGAGACACATTAATCTATGAGAGAGTGTCCAAGGGAGGGCATGAGGATGGTGAAGGGCCCTAAANATTGTTGGGTTGTCTGTGCAGGGCCAGGAGCTGGACTGGATGATCCCTGTGGGTCTCTCCCAACTCAGGATATTCGATCATAGGCTCCTTTTTAAAGAAATATAACTTGTCCGGTAACAGCGAGGAGCACATTAGGGGACACAGCACTGTAAATATTGGCCTCACTAGGGCCGAGCAGCGGAGGAGGAGCAGCACCTTCCCTGGCCACACAGATCAGCGCTGCTCTGCCGCGTCCTGAAGCTCCGCGCTGGCTCCGGCGAGGCAGAGCGGAGCAGCTCCATCCCCGGAACCCCAGCGCCCGGCGGCCCCGAGCGGGGCCCCGCCCGCCGGGCGGAGCCGCCGTGACCCGGCGCAGCCGGAACCCCGGGGGCGGTGGCGGCCCCCGCGTTGCGGCGGGCGGGGGACCGAGGCAGCGCCATGGGCGCGGAGCAGAGCGTCGAGGCCGAGAGCCGCCCGGGCGAGCCCACCGCCGCAGGTCGGTGCCCGGCAGGGAGCAAGGGCGCGGGGCTGTGCCCCGGGGAGCGGCTGCGGAGAAGGGCACGGCTGTTTCCTTGGGAGGCACAGCGGCTGTGGAGAAGGGAAGGGCTGTTTCTCTGGGAGGCAGCGGCAGCGCGGCCCGGCCCTTCCTGTGACGGCGCGGGGGCACCGCCCGGGCCGGGGGAGCAGAGCTGGGGATGGGGAGCGCCCTGGGCGCGGGTGCGGAGCTGGGGGAGCAGGAGCGAGCCGGCCGTCAGTGGTGCAGGTGTTCCGGCATCAGCTGTCCCCGGTGGGGAGAGGGAAAGGAGCTTAGAGCCCGTCAGTGATGTCGGCAGTATGCTATAAAAAGTATACCTGTGAGATGTTAAATAGAGCAATATTCGCATAGGGTGGGATTCTGGTGGAGTCTGCTTTTGAAGTTGATTATTGCCTCTCCCTCCCATATCCAGCATCTCCGTTGCCGGCCAAGCAACGAGCAAAAATGGACGACATTGTGGTCGTAGCCCCAGGAACACAATCCTCACGGAATGTCAGCAATGATCCAGATGTCATAAAACTGCAGGAAATTCCAACTTTCCAGCCTCTTTTGAAAGGTAAGTGATTGTTCTTCCTCTATTTTTAAATGCCTTCATTTTTTGTACCCAATGGCATTTGTGTATCCTGAGGTTTCTACTGAAGTTCATATTTCTGTCCCTATTTTACACTTCCCCTCTTGTTTTAAACCTTACTCTCTTTTGTTATGCCATAATTAATCCCAGCCTTCTAAATAGTGGGTGAACTGATTTAGAGGTGTGCTGGTAATGTTCTCTGCAATGGAACCATCTACTGTGAAGACAAAACAGCCCCAAGCATATCAGCTTGCTCTGTACCACTGGTTGATGAGAGATGCTATGTTATGTTCTAATATATAATGGATGACAGTCTCCTGTTTTGCTCTAGTCTTTTAAAAACAGTTGTGTGTTCCTCTCAGAGCCAAAGCTACCTGTGTATGCATTCAGCTGCTTGAAGGTATCTTGTGGGAGTTTCCAACACAGAGCAGGTTTTAGTCTTGCTTTTTGCGGTGGGGTATATGGGCTGAGACTTTCTGTTATTTCTGTTCTTCCCAGGTTTTTTTTTTTGTTTGTTTGTTTGGGGGTTTTTTTTTGTTTTTGTTTTTTTTGCTTTTATCCCTTGCACTCTTTTTTTTTTCTTCTGTTCACTGTTCAAAGGAAAGTGAAGATTTCAATCAAAGTTGTCGAGCCTGCAGTTTAACAAAAATTGTTTGTGTGTTTTGTGGCCTGGCTTCTAGCTATCTCTTTTTGAGGAGAATGCAGAGTGGCCTTAGTATCTGAAAAGGCATCACTAAAGTAATCTACTAGAGGTAGCATCACACCACCACTTCTTGGACAGAAAGTATTTACTTTTTGTTTGTTTGTGTATGCCTACTGCATGAGGGTCCTGGAATGTGACTAAAACTTGTAGACATTACTACAGCCTATTGGGCCAAACATTTAACATTTTATTGGGCATTTTATTTTATGAGTAAGTTCTGGATGTGCATGGCACTGACTGCTGTTTCCTGCAGAAGGATAGGGAGGCCATGAAAAAAAGCAGAACATGCTTTGCCTTTAAAGCAAATGCTTTGTATGTAAGACAGAACCAGGGTCATGCTAGTGACAGCTTGAAATGTAAATGCTGGAATCCAAATCCCTAAAAGAAATGAGGAAGTTTTAATATGACAGAAAAAATTTAGAAGATGCTACAACATCTGGCACGAAAGCTGTTGTGTGTGTGTAAGAGTGTGATGACAAAGAGCTTCAGTTCCACCCAGCCTCAAACTCAAGAGCAAACCTCATTAGCACAAGAGTTTGACAAGACCTGTGGAAGGAAGTCCTGGGAAGTGAGACTGGTGCTCACTTCCAGAGATTGTGTTAATGTGAGGCTGTTAGAGTCTCAAGGGTCCAGGGCTTGAGGTGGGAAGTGAGAAGGAACAGAGAGCAGCAGCTGTGTGGCTGAGCTGGAAAGGTTGGAAGGCACTGCCTTAGATGACCAGTCTAGGTCCTTCAGCTCCTAAATGTGCACCCTTTAAGTTGTCTTGGTGACTGAGTTGCTTTTTCTGGTCTTACTTTGGACCTGAAGCTGTGGATGTATGATAGAAACATTCTCTTCTGTTTTTGTCACTTGGCTTGCTGCTTCCCTACCATTCTCCTGAGATGTGGTGACATCTGTGACTGCTCAAGAGTTTTGCATGCTGAATCACTTTTGTGAACACCTTTTTCAGCCTCAAATACTTCTTATTACTTGAACAACCAGACTGTGATACTTGTGTTCCCTACAGAAAGCAGTGTGGGCCTGTTGAGATAGTTGACTCTTGAGAAGATGGCAGATCAACCACAGGCTCACTTGAAAAACTCTTCTGATTTGGACTGGTCTCTTATCTGTATTCTTCCCATGCAAGATTATGTTTCTGGAAAGGTTGAAGAAATTTCAAGATCTTTTAGGAGCTCATTCTAAAAACTTGTGTCTTGTGATCTACCAGCTTGCAGGTGGACTTGTGGTCCCAGGTGGATTTCATTGTTCTATTCAGTTTCCCCTTGCCTAAGCAAAGCCAAGGGGTTTTATTTTGTTTCTGAGTTTCAAAAGGAGAATAATCATTAAATGAATGGATTGGCATAGTACGTGGTCGTGTAAACACTGCATGTTCTTGAAAAATGAATGGCCTTGTTCCTCCTAGCCATATTGAGTTGAACTTGTGATCAGTGAACCTGGAAATCTTTACCATTGTGTGCTCTTACTTGGAAGAAAAAGCCAGTGTCCTGTCCATTACATCTTTCATGCCTTCTCTTCAGTTCTACAGGGAGAATTGCCTCTCAGAGTTACAGCTATGACCTCTTGTAAAAAGTCCCTCTCCCTCTTTCTTGTAGGCTCACTTCAGGTGCTGGAAATCTGCTGTGAGGTTGCTCAAAGCTTTGTCCAACTTGGCCTTGAAGACTCCTCATGATCTGGACAGCCTGTTCCAGTGTCTTGCCGGCCTCATCATAAAAAAAATTTCTTTATGTCCAGTTTAAACCTACCCTCTTTGGTTTAAAACCTTTGTCCTTGCTCCTTCATTGCAGGCCCAGACAAAAAGTCACTCATTGTTACAAGCTTTATTTGTCTCTGGAGACTTTTTGTGGAAAGAAACATTTTCTTGCTTGTGGCTAGAATTGTGCACTGGTAAAAGGTATTCAGCATGAAGAAGCAATAGAAACAGAGGTTACTATCTCACTGCAAAGGCACTGTGTGAGCAGCAGAAACTTCTTTACATACTGTGTCTCCTCCTGTTCCCATAGGATTTTGTGATTAGTTTGCTCTCCAGTCTCACTTCATGGTTCTTCAGGTCAGCCTGGTGTTATTGTGACCATCTGAGAATCCTGACTGGTTGACAAAAGGTAGGCAGTGACTGCCTAGTGCCAGATAGGCTACTGCTGCTGCTGGGTCAGGGAGGACTGTGACCTCCCTCTGGGTGGGTCCTGTACATTAAAATTAACCCATAACTAAAACAGCACCTATGCTAATTTGAAACAAACTTTTGGTAACCCGTCCTCTGTAAGTACTGGTTATGTTTTGTGCTGCCCTTTCCCTTTTCGTTTCCTCCTTGTTTGGAGGAAGCAGCATCCCTTGGAAGTGTGATACTGAGTACTGAGCATTCTGTGAGTTCACTGAATATGGGCTTGTGGTTATTTAGAGATAATTCAGCAGCCCTGTTTTGTGTCCTGACTTATTTTAATGCTAGATATTTTAACTGTTGAGGCTGTTGGTGGTACCTGCTTGGCTGGTTT
>VWZP01002231.1:106500-156064 GCA_013396995.1 Dicaeum eximium | reverse complement strand
TTTTTTTTTTTTTTTTTGTTAGTGGGGTTGTTTTTTTGGTGTGGGTTTGGTTTTATTTTAGTTGGGTTTTTTTTCTAGGCTTGTAGAGGAATAGTCTGTATTGTAGAGATCTGTCTTTCCATTTTGAATTAATGACTTGAAAATAGGTCCTTAATCAGAATCTAGAAGATGCTTCAGTTTTGAGTAAAGGAACTTTCCCTTAAAAGGACAGCTGAAGGAGTGGATGATGTCTGACTTCCATGTCTTCCTCAGTTGTTTGTTGGCTGTTTGGAGACCTGAACCAAGTCAGCTTTCTGTGTGAGAGGATTTGAATTTCTGGTTAGACATTATGCAAACAATATGCTCAACACCTATAGGGAGAGCATTAGGGACTGCAGATACTGAGTTCTCTGCCTTTCCCTTCCCCTTTGCCAGCTGTTCCACGCCCCTTGGTGTAGTTTATGTTGGCTGATGAACAGAATGAGTGTAAGCTTGTCTGCTTAGGGGATTAGCCTGGCCTCTTCCCTGGCTGAGGACCTTGGAGCTCCAATTTCTACTGAACCCAATAGCTGTGACTCTTAGCTGGACCTCCTCAGGTGCATACTGCTCCTCCCCACCATCTTGCTGCATGGGAATAAGCTTTGGTGGTCAGCTCAAGTCACCTGCAGATCCTCCTTCCTTTACCTTCACTGAGCCTGTGTGGCAGAGCTCTTCAGCTGGCAGTGCAGCCCTTGGGGTGCAGCTATCCTTGGGGTACATTAGAAGATGTGCTGAGCAAAAATACCACGTGGGAGGGAGTTAACTGTGTCCTGGCTTATGAATTTGCCACACATTTTAATGAGGAGTATCTGCATGCTGGCCAGAGTGCCTTGAAATCACTATTAACAGGCTAAGGTGAAAGAAAACAACTGCTTATAACATCCAAAATATCCAAGTGTAATTATAAATGCTTACAGAATGTGTAATCTCTTTATGTTGGGAGGAGACTGGAAAGCAGGTGCATCTGATTGATGAGACAGAGGAGCTAGTGTGTTCTGCTGGGGTGTAGGTGGTGAATCTTTCCAGACAAGGATAAGCATGCAATGGGAAAGCACATGGAGAACTCTTTTTTTTATCCTCTATTACATTACACGTGGTGGGGAGAGAGGGCAAGGAGACAGAGAGATCCTCACTCCAGGTTCAGGCAGCACAGAGAGTTTATTTCCCAATAAACCCTCCTTATAAAGGGCATTCAAAAGACTCGGTTTGGATCCCCTCATTGGTCTGAACTTCAGGCCCCTTTGGGATCTGGCCAAGGGGATGCTTGCAGCTTCCTCAGAAAGCTGATTGGGAGAAGCTCCTGTCAATCAACCCTGGGGCTCGGTGTTAAAACTTACCTTTATAGGGCAACACTCCTCAAGGATTTTAGGCATCAAAATCTGGATAGAATTTTTTCTGTTTTCTCTCTCTCCTTCACATTTGTGTACTTTTATTCAGCATTACTGCCTTGTTCATAAGACTTGATTGAGTCTTTGACTGAAAGGCCAGTTAAATTTCTCAGTTCTTTCTAATGTGTCTGTTGGAGTCTTTCTCTGATGGATATCCATCTGTTGAACTTGATGTTTTCTATCAATGAAAATTGCATGCAATGAAATGTTTATGTTGGAAATGTGTCTAGGAGATACAGTGGTGCTCCCCCACCCCGGTTAATATTCTTTCTCTTAACTGGTGGCTGGCTTTGAAATGTTTGTGTCTTACTGCTGGACCAGCAACAGCGTTGCATTGCATCACTTCTGAAAATTGAATATTTCCGTTTGATCTTAGGCTTTATGGGAATTAATATGTTTATCCAAGTCTAGAAGGTTATTTGGTTTTGGGCCAGTTAGTTTATGGAGAAATATTATATTACACTTACGCAACAGGATGTAAATTATTGCACCCTAATTATTGATTTTTTTTTTTCCCTATGGGTGCTGATTCAGTCAAGTGAGTATGGTAGAGGTAAAAGATGAGAGGATGCTTCTTACAGTTAACTGCACTTTCTGTAACATCACATAATTCAAAAACTCCACTCTTGTCTTTATTTCCAGCCCAAACACTATCAGCAGAATAAAGGGCAGATTTCAGAAAGTCACATGTGTAGATAATACTCCCCTTTTCTAACTAGTGTTTGACCTATTAAAATTGTATAAAAACAAAAAGGATTTTAAGGTACAAATGAAAAAGCAGGTCTGCTCCAGCCCTGAGCCTTTGTATCAAAGCAGTGTGGTGGGAGCTCAGCTTTAACCATGCTCTCTCTGGATAATTGTGTAAGATGAGGTCAACAGCTGACCAATAAAGCACAGGTCAGCAAGCTCATTGTTATGAAACCTTGAAGTTTAGAATCAAATTTGATCTGCCTCTATTCCTTTCTTAGGGCATCTTAACAAAAGGGAAAATAGGAATTTTGTGGTTCATTTGGCTTAAACAGTGAGGTCTGACATACTGAATATTCTCTCTATTTTCCATGTGAGGCTGGCCATGGTATGCTTGGCTTGTTGACAGCCTTGCATGCATAACCCAGAAGATGTGCAATTACAGATTGCATATTGAACCCAGAGATGCAGATGATCTCCTGGACATTCTGATTTTCAGTTTGCAGTAGTAACAAAGTGATCAGTAGTGGTGTTAGTAGGAAGTGGAATTGCTGCCTGTTGCAGCTGTGCCTAGGCAGTCTGCCAGCATGCTGTGCAGCTCAGCTTGGGAGCCTCTCTCGTCCTGAGGGAGTGGTCAAAGAAGGGGTAAGTTAGTCAACAACAATGGATAGGAGGAGATGTAAGGCACTAAAGCAATAATTTGTATCAGTAATGGATGTTCAGGGTGAAATTGTGACTTTGCTGATGCGGAAGGCAAAGCTCCTGTCAGTTCCAACTGACTGAAGAATTTTGTCCCAAATCAAAGTGTGCATTTCTGTATAGTTTAAATTTGTATGGTAGAGCGCTAAGGTTGATGTTTGAAGTTTAACAGTAGGGAACAGGTTCTGGAGACTGTGTGAAAAGTTGCCCCGTAGGATTGTTAGAATTGATTCTCCCTCTCACCCTTAAACTAGATCCACAAGGGCCTTGGTTGTTCAAAGGATGGGAACTTCCTTAGGGGTTTTGTGCTCACCTGTTTTATACACTCTGTATTAAATAACTACAGGCTAGAGAGCATTTATTGCTCAGAAGAAGGGACTGAAGATCAGGATTCACTCTCCTCCCTTCACTCTATCTCACCCCCTTCTGTTTGAGAGACCTTGCTCTGTGGATTCCTTGACCATGCAGGCTGAGCTAAGGGGCTCCAGGCAGCCTTTGGTGGGAGCCACTGAGACACTACTCAGCCTGTGCTCATCCTTGGAATACTGTAATCCTTATTAATGTGAGTGGTGTTTTTCTTGGTTATGGTGGAAACTCTTACCTTTCAGCAATCTTAAACCACTTGAGAAGTTCTGAATATGGCATTGCAGTGACGTGAGCACCTTCTGTGTGTGAGCTGGTATCTTGGATGCTTGTGGAGATTTTTGTTTGAGGTTTTCCTGTGTGTATGTGTGTAATTGTTTACATGGGTGCTTTTACCTGTGTTGCACATGTCTACTTCTCTCATGTTTCAAAATATTGATAATAATATAATTACGTGTGTAATTGTGGCACATAATTTCAGAGAAGACACAATAAGCCCAGACTGCCCCTTTATGTGTTCATTTAATGCAAAATGTGCAGTATTTCCTGCCTGCCTGTTGTATTAAAGATCCACTGTGAGTATGTTTCTTCACATGGTAGAATTGAAGGGCAAAATTGAGTGCACTTGCTATTTATGAGAGGTTTTTTAATGAGGTTGAGGGCAAACAGTAGAAATACTAAGCTGCTGTTTGAATACATTTGTGGGGTTTTTTTGGTTGGTTTTTTTTTTTTTTTGGGGGGGGGGGGTTTGTATGCTGGTCATATAGAAATGGCACTCTTGAAAAGGTAGGTGAGTCTGTTCTAATGCAGTGAAAAACTGAGATTCTGCAATCCTGTGCTGCAGTTGTTAGTTAGGATATCCCCTGGAAGTCACTGGTGTAACTTCAACAGCAATATTGCACTGCAAAGCATCATTCAGTGTTGCAGTAAAAGACCTGAGAAGCTCAGGCATTAAAATTAGATTCTTTTTACCATGTTACATCAGCATGGCAGTGATGTACTTGTTGTTACACCTTTCCCTTGGGTACAAGTGGGATACTGGGACAGCAGCACAGGCTGCTAGTGGGTAACTGCTGTGCAGGAGAAATATGTGCATTTCCTGCCTTGGGAGTAAGGAGATGCACCAGCAGTCCTTCAACTCAGGCTTGCAATGTCCTTTCTCTGTTTTCTGACCTGCTGTTTTTTACCCGTGTAGTTAAAAATACGGATATTGAGATTGGAAAGCCTGCAGTCTAGGTAAGTGCCACAGGGTGTCACTGGAATACAAAAGAAGTAGCAGACATGGTTTGAAAGGGCTGGAAACCTTGCTGAAACAGCACGCTGGAAACTGCTTTTTCTTCAAGCTCTTTCCATGAACAATTGTGTTCTATTTGCACTGGTACCAAGTGACCAAGGTCTTGGTGACCTTGCTGGGTTTGGTAGTTGTTGGACCTGAGAGTTGAGCCACACAGTGCTTTTTACTAACAGGCAGCTACAGGCTGAAACAGTACTAGGTCTGTGAGGAGGAGATGGTGCAGTGATCTTCAGCTGAAAACCTTTCAGAAGGCTTTATGATCTTGAAAAACAGAAATATTGGGTGCCACTTCTTTTTGGTTGTTGTTACTAGTGGGTTTCTAAGTGTGTGTGGTAAGAAAATGTGTATGTAGATCAGCAGTAATTCAGGTGAAATAATTTGAGGTTCAGAGACTGTCTGTGGCTCTTGATCCTCACCTCAGTACACCGTCTGTAACATGGAGATCAATAGTTTTTTCTTGACAGCACTGTTTTGATCATGGGTGTGTTGAAGACCAAGGTGTTCTTATGCCAAGAGTGGTGCATAGTAAAATGCTTCCCTGGTGGCCCGTTGTGCTGAGAAAAAAATGTTTATTCAGCATAGGGGATGGAACTGGGGAACTGTATCTAGGAAATGATTGCAACACTCTTTCCTTCTCCCCAGCTCAGAAATCTTCAGTTCAACAAGATCTTCTTTCCAGTTCATCACCAGCCCTACAAACCAGCATTGCTGCAAGAGTGCAGATCATGGAATGAGCTGTGTGAGGGGAGAGACACGAAGTGGGAAGGGGAAAGGGGAAGAAATAATGTGTCTGTTAAGTGATAGCCTAAAATTCCAGGCTTTTACCCCACCTTCCTCGTGTATGAGTACAGGTAATCTCACATAAATGAAGACATTTGTTTGGGACAATCTTTGTATTGATCACATATGTCTATTCAGCTAAATCCAGTGTTTTGCTAGTTCATAAGTTATTTTTAGGAGAGGGAGTGTGGAAGAGGAATGTCTTGAACCTTAATCTCTCTTGCCTTGGAAATGTCATGAAGGTATCTTGTGTCCAGTCTATTAGGCCAATAAAAGCCCTTTGAGTTGGCAAGGGATTTATGTGATTCTTTTTTCATCAGTGCATTCATGGGAGGTCTGTACCACAACATATGGACATCAGCTGGAGAATATTGTCCTTCACTATATGCTGCCCAAACCTTTTGGTGCTTGGAAAGGTGTTGGTGCACACCAGGAACTTGAGATTATAACCAATTTGCATATAGCCATAAAAAAAAATTGAAAATGCTAACGCAGGCAATGTTACTGCTTGCGTGAAGTTGTTCTCAGTGAGACAGCATGCAAAATTACTTGTGCATATTCTCCTCCCCCTGATCTCACTGTCCAAAGTGAAATCCCTGGCAAGGCATGCCTCATCAGCACTCAGACTTTGGTGTAAAAGTACTGGAGTCCCAGTTTCCTCGTTTAAAATTTACTGTTTCTGCCAACTTTTTCTAAACTCTTGTGCCAGCTACCATGGGATGGGAAGCCATGTTTCCAGTTAAAGCAAGAAGCATAGTGCCAAGGAAAACCCTTATCCTAAAGAATCGCTTTCTTTTTCGGATATTAGCTGGCCAGACAATGATCGTCTCTTCCTACTGTGTTTTTACTCTGCTGTGTCCTTATTGTGGTGGGTTTTCTGCTGTGGACCCTCCACCTTTTCTGTGACTGTTGTGTGTGATTGGAAGCTGACCTGGGACCTGCTGGACTGCAGATACCACTTGCAGTTGTGGTGCTGTAAATGGGATGCTTCCTAAGAGCTCCTTGGAGAGTGTGATATTATGAATTATAAATCATAGTCATCAAGAGACTTCAAAAAACATTATAATTTTCATCTGGTAGTGTTTCAGTGAGTAATCCTTTGCTTTTAGTTCTTAGTCAAACTAAGATGGTGTTGATGAGCTCTGGGAAGCTGGTGATGCTTCACAGGTTTTGGGTGAAATTTAAATGTTCCTTTTGATACTGTATCAAGCGCAAATAAAACTGCTGGAAAGGCACTACTGAGACTCCTGTTGCTGGCTGATCTGTCTGCAAGGAATGGCTCAGGGTTGGCCTCAGCTGACTCAAGAGGAGGACGGGAAAAAGGTTGGTCAGGATTTTGTCCATTCTCGTTCTTTGTAGTAGGAGTCTTGGAAGGTTTCTCTCAGCTAAACAAAGCCTGAACCTAAAGGGGAAGCTTGAGTTTCCTTTTAACCCTAAAATCTTGACTTCATCTGATTAAACAAAACCTTTATCTTTAATAGGAAGTGGAAGGGATAGTGGAAATAAAACTTCTTAAGTACTGCATGCTGCTTTGCCTCCCGTGAGAGCAAATCTGATTTTTTCTGTGATGTGAAAGTAGCAAGATGCAGGTGATTGAAATGGAAGTACATGTTTGCATTTACACATTTGCAGAACCGGGGCAAATCAGGGTAGACTACTTACTCTTGGTTTTGGTTGTCTCCCCTTCTAGGGAAGCCACCAGTTTTAGTATGAACTGAAATTTGCAGTCAGTTTGGGTGGTGGCTGAATTGCTTTTTCTTGTAATAGTTTGAAATTCTCCACTGTTGTACATTCCCTCAGTTATTAATCTGATTTATTATGTTCTGTGGTAGAGAAGATAGAAAGAATTTGTAGATTAATCAGTTGGAAGGTAAATGATTTCTGAAACTGATGATTAAGCTACAGTGGTGTTTTAGACTTTCACTTTATTTTAAATGCCAAATGCCTTTTATTACTATCTGAATCCAGTTATTTTTGTGGTCAATGTTTGTATACATATTTAGATGAGGAATGTAAAGGCTCGGCCTAGCTTTTAATGCCAGGCAATGGGACAGATGTAGTAGGAGCAGGATTATTTTTCATGTCATAGCTCTTGCCTGTGGAAAGAAAATGGTGATGGCATGTCAACATTTGTACCACCTCAACTTGCAGAAGGAAGCATCTGAAAAGGTTAAAGTTTTGATTGCATCAACTATTTAAGATGTAAGTAACAATAAAGCAGTTTTCTGTACTGTGAAAGAACAGATGTGTGAGTTAGATACTGAATTGGTCTATTGCAGGAGTAGGATTGATGTGAAAAAGAGTGATGCCTCTAAAAAGATACAGTGAAATGGTTGAATGAGTTGGCTAAAAATGAGCTGTGCTGATGTGCCATCATGGTCAATGTACAACAGGGAAAGATAAAGGTAGTGCATACAGGACAAAAGAAGAGGTAGAAATTGTTAAATATTAACAAATTTGGTAGAGTTTTGGGAAAAGGTGAGAAACTAAGGATGTTTGTTTTCCAACCTCCAATCAATTAATATTTAACCAGTGGTCCTGGCTGACTCATCTCTACTCCTTGTAAACAAAATTTTAAGATGAATGGAAGATAGGGTGATCAATGTAACCAGGGAATTCCGTGGGGAATAAAAAAGGAAAAACACTTCTGGCAGGCAAGGAACTTGATTTGGCTCACCCTAGGATCTGGCAGGCACTTCGGCTGGTGTAGGGAGAAATCTTAGGGATTGTGGACTGAGGTCACGTGGGTGCCAGCTGAGATCAGCTTTGCCAGCTGTCCCAGTTAAGTACTTCAGGACTAAGGCAAGCACATATCCAAAATCAGCTTCTAGACTCAGTGCAGGAGAAGATAACATGTGCAGGATTTATTGGGGCACCCTGGCTTCCCACAGAGTGTCCCTTTTGGATTCACTGATGCTTTGCTGACCAACTTACCCCTCAGGAAAGTGGGTCAGGGTGGTTATGGAGCACTGTGTGGTGATGCTGTGGCAGGAGCAGAGACAGCTGGACTGGTGGACTGGCACCTTTGGGGCTTCTGTCCAAATATTTGGGATTCTGCCCTTTAATCCTCTGTCTGGTTTGGTGATTTTGCCAGGAGCAAGGGGGAGCAGAACAGGCTAAACCTAATGGTTTGAGAATCTTTTCCCTAAAACCAGCAGAATTGGTCTTTACTTTGGAAAGCTGCCATCCAAAAGGAACTGAGATTGGAAAAGATAAAACATGCTGAGGCTGTTAATAAACTTTTTCTTTAGAAACTGTTTTGTTGCCAACTATTTTGATATTTTTGATTATCCTGCTCCCTTATCTTCTTAACTGAAGGGGCTTAGTAAGAAAACAAAACCTGTACTACTTCTAATTTTTAACCCTACTGAAATTTTTCAGAAGACTGATTAGGAGATGGTGCTAAACTGCCTCTTTATTATCCAGATTGCTAGGCTTATTTTTCTTGCTAATCAAAATAAGGTACAGTAAATTCAAGATAATAGTGTATTATTGTATTGTTCAAGCCCTGAAAATCAGAAAATAAAATGAAATAAATCTTACTATGCAGCTGAAAACCACAGAAATCTCTCTCTCCTCTATCATTTCCTCAGCTTCTAGTTGGTGTTACCATGCTTTAAATGTAACTTGGGAGAGTGTGTGAGTTCTTGCCTCTTTGACTGAAGTCTCTGTGCATGTAAGAGCAAAATTAATGTGACTTATTCTTGAGTGCTTTTCACTTCTTGTGGCCCACCACACTGATTACATCCCCTTTGAAATACTTCCTTTGCCAAATGGGGCCACAGATGCATGAAATAGAAGGGGTTTGAGTTGCTGGCATTTGGTTAAAAAAATAAAAAGATTTTCTAGTATGTGTATTCTCAGGCAGAGGCATTGCTCAGGCATGAGGGGATTGAGTGGGGCTAGACTAAGCAATGGATAATGTGCTAAATTAAACAAGTCAGGGTGGACCTAATGTTTTTGTTGTGTAAGACTAGATATGGGATTGTTTCTTGAAATGAAAGATAAGTTGTCTATTAGTGACCAAAGGATGTTGTTAAGTCTCTGTATTCAACTTTATGTCAGGCAACAAACCATGTACAGCCTTGGTACTTGTGGATGGCTTATAGCAAAATGGGAGTTATTTTGAATGTCTTTCAAATATATGGTAAAAAGTCTCTGAACCTCAGTGTAATAGTCTTTATATGAGCATGTGTAATGCTTAGATAACTTTTTCCTTGACATTTTAATGAAATGGGCAATTTCCTCCTAAGCATTTGACAAATTGGTATTTTCCATGAGCAAGTCTGGGATGTATATTATTTTCAATCAGCACTAATATTTACTTTTAATGCCCCTTCTCTAACCTTGTTTGACTCTTCTCATTAATAGGGGAGTTTCTGGAGAGCATCTGTGACAGGAGCAGCTCTTCAGATGTGCTGGGATTGTTTCCTATGAAAGGCAGGAGTGGATAGGTTGATACAGTGGTTCAGCCCTGGCTGGAGGCCAAACACCCATGAAAGCCACCTTGTTACTTCCCTCCTCAACTGCACAGGGTAGAGGAGATAGAAAAAAAGGCTCATAAGTTGAGGGCAGAGAGATCACTCATGGGCAAAACAGACTCGATCTGGGGAAATTAGTTGAATTTATTACCAATCAAAATCAGAACAGTATAATGAGAAGTAAAACAAAACCTTAAAAACGCCTTCCCCTCACCTCCCTTCTTCCTGGGCTCTACCTCCTCCCTGCCAGGCATCACAGTGAGACCGGAATGGGGGTCACAGTCATCACACCTTGTTCTGCCATTGCTCAGGAGGGAGGTTGGAGACTTTTCCTTGCTCCACCATGGGGTCCCTCCTGTGGGGTGTAGTCCCTCAGGAACAGGCTGCTCCGGTCTGGGTCCCCCGCAGGGTCACAAGCCCTGCCAGCAAACCAGCTCCAGTGTGGGCCTCTCTCTCCACAGCCTCCTTTGGACATCCCTGTGCTCTAATGTGGATTCCTCCAGGAGCTGCAGGTGGATCTCTGCATGCCCATGGACCTCCATGGGCTGCAGGGGCACAAGAGAATCTTCTGCCCCTCCTTCCTCACTGCCCTTTGTGTCTGCAGGGCTGTTCCTCTCACATGTTCTCACCCTGCTCTTCTCTGGCTGCCATTGCTTCTGCCCAGTAACTTTCTTCCTCCATAGATCTTATGTTATCTTATACCTCCTTAAATGTTATGCCAGAGATGTTACCAGCCATCCCTGATGGGCTCAGCCTCCTGGAGCCCATGGCATTGGCTTTGCTGGACATGGGGGAAGCTTCCTGCAGCTTCTCACAGAAGCCACCCCTGTAGCCTCCTCTGCTCCCAACACCTGGCCATGCACACCCAGTGCAGCTGAGGAGTAGATAGGCTGAGGGGCAGACAGGTTTTTGTCCCCCTCCTCAGCCACAGAGCTGTGTGCCTCATGCCATACTGAGGTGGGGCAAGCATAGCCAAAAAAGCAGAAGTAACACGGCGTGAGATGCGGTGAGCAAAGGGGCTGGATCCCCTTTTTGAGCACTCGGGAAAGAATCTGTGCCAAAGTTCTAGGTTGTCACACGCCTTAACACACTGATGTTGGCTGTTCTGTCACTACATTTCTACTCCCTCTGTGTAGTGGTAAAGTAAGATAGTCACTATCACAAATTCACTGCACCGTTGATGCTGTTGTCCATTTAGAACTGTGTCTGTAAGTTCAGGGAGGAGTGAGTTCTGCTGGTGAGCTCTTAAGTACTGTTTCATTAAACTTTGGTAAGAGCTATTGCTGTCCCCCTTTGGATTCTCAGCTGTGGGATATTTTCCCTTGAAATTAAGCCAGGATGTGCTCGCTTGCACAGAGTTGTGTGCAAATGCCTTTTTTTCCCTTGAGTCTCAGTTATCAAAGTTTGGAGTTTACTGTACCTTGTAACTATTTTTATTCATTTAACACACTAGGCTTGTTCCAGCCAAAGTCTTGGTCATGAAACAGTGATAAGAAATTTTAAGCTTGAAAGAAAATTTTGTATTTCTTCCACAGGAAATGTAATAAATGACCTTAAAGTAGTGTCTTATCTCATGTTTATACTGAACTTCAACTCTTGTTTATCAGTTTTTTTCTTATGAGAGGAATGAACATTCTTTCAATCCTTAAGGATCAGAGAGCTCAAAGACTCCTGTGTTCGTGTGTTGTCCTTCTTCCTTTGTATTTTTTTCTTCACAGTGACATTTTAGGACTTGCCTACCTGAAAAGCCTTATCCTTAAAATAAGACTGCATTAGGATATGTATTGGTGGAGGAGCAGCTGCTCCCTTTGGAGTTCCCTGTAGTTCCAGGGACACTCAGAGCCAAGGTTGCTGCAGCTGGAGGAGGCCCTCATCTGAGCTGCTCCCTCACAAGTGATGGTGTAGGTATTGTTCTTGTAAAACAGGTCAGGAAATGGAGATGTGCTGCATTACTGTCCTAAAAACCTTAGTTTTGCTGATAGTTTGGGTCAAGACACGTGATTTCTTAACAGATTAGGTGCCTTGTTGGGTTTTGTTGAGTAAGGTTTATTTTTTGGCTTTGGTTTCAGCATCGAGCCTTTGAAAAGCAAAAAATTTAAGTAGCTGGTTTTGATTTTCATAAATATTTACCATTAGGCAGAAATGGATCATCAAGACTTCTGTACATTAGGAAGCAGTAAGACAAATGACAGTGCCAACTTTTTTTTTTTCCTTATTCTTCTTTAACTATATGTTCCATGGGACAAAAGACAGAATCCCGTAACAATAGGCCCTAATGTTCTAAATGGCCTCGAGTTTCATTGTGGCAGCTTTTTATTTGGAGCTGAGCTAGGAAGGTCACCTCAGTATTCTTCTCCTTGGAAGGACACTGTTGTGCCTTCACTGAAAAGCCCTCACAGGAGGATGATTCCATCAAAGACTGTAAGATTTTAAAGGCATTTGTTGCCTGAATGTAGGTAGGGGTTAACCAGTTATAAAATGTACGGATTAGTTCACTGTCTTATGGATTAGTTCACTGTCTTACCTTCTCATTCTCTTGTGAAGTGACTTTGTATATATACTGAGGGGATCTCCTGTCCAGGAGGGCATAATGCCCAAACCTGGAAAGGGAAAAAAGTTGTTAGATTGATTTTTTAAAAATTGTTGGGGTTTTTTTTCGCTTTTTTTTTTGTTTGGTTTTTTGTTGTTGTTTTGTTTTTACAATGTAGAAGACAATTGCTGTAGCCCCAAAGAGCTCTGCTCTTCTGAGGTGTTCATCTAGGAGTTTGGCATGATACTAAATATGCTTTCCCTCAGGCATGTTCTTGTTCTACAGTTAATGATGGTGTCTAAAGGAGATGCTGTAGCTAATGGATTTTTAAAAACTATGTGAAGCAGGTTGTACTTAACTTCTGTGCCCCTGCTGTGGGATAATAACCATAGGTTTGTCTTAGGAAGCTGTTCTGTATTGAGAGACACGTTCCTCAGGTGGAATAACTTAGAAACCTTTGACATATCTCTGTTTAATTTTTTTTTTATTTTGGGATGTTGGCATCTTAAAAGAACCCCAAAAATTAAAGAAAACCCCCCACTTAACTTTTAAGAACCTAAACCACTGTAGTCTTTTATTCAGTGACTATCTGTCTCTTTTCAGTGAATGTTAAAAACACAGTCACAAAGTTGAATTTTCACTGTCCCCTGCTTCAGATGCAAATAAACAGTCATTGCATACTTGTTTTCTGATGTCTTTGAAAGGAAGCTATTTCTGCAAAGTGAATACAATCTCTCACTTATCTTAGAGAGCAGCTATCCCAGTGCATGGCTGAATCAATCCGTGCACAGAGAGGATGCCTGGAATATAGTTCAGAAATGTTCTAGATTCATCATTTCTTAATAGAACGATCAGACTGATGCATTAGTTTTGTTTTTCAGCCACATGTGGTAAACTGGCCCTCATGGAAATATATGGAAAAGTAAGATAAGGAAACACGCTGCTTTTTTTCCCCCCTTTTTTTCCCCCTTCTTAAATGAACATTTGATTCCTATCAAAATGACATTTGTTGCCTTGCAGTCATATAGCCCTGTATTAAAGCAAGGCTATCACTGAAGACCTGCAGGTTTAAAGGGTATTTGCTCTGAAAGCTTGCAGAAAGCAAAAATCCTCTGGCCTGTGTGTAGAAAGTGCTTGGCTTGGGCTCTACCTGTAGGATGGGGGACTGTTGTTCAGTACTCCTGTGGAGGTGGTTCCTGGGGGTCACAGAGCTCATTTGCCTGTACTGATGGATGGGAGAACATGAAAATGGTGCTGTATGTAACTGAAGCCTGCATGGAGAGGCTGATGAAGAGAGGCTGATGTCCCCTCCAGGCAAAGGAAGACAATCTGGCTCCTCAGGGTATGCAGTGTAGCTTGAGCTGATGTAATAGCTCCCTCCTGTCCAAGGAGGAGGATACACCCACCCACATTCCTCCTTGGCATGTCTCTCCATCCTCACAGGAGTTTGACATTCATCTGACCCTGTGTGAAACTGATTTGTGCTGATAACATGGCAGAGAACTCTTTCTGTGCCAGGTTTAATTTTCGACTGTTAAGAAGCTGCTTTGCTCTATTGCTCTATCAGACGAGTGCCAGGGCTGGTACATGGTTTTAGGTGGATGCAGAGCCTGCAGAGCCAACACCCCTTTGTGACAGTGATGAACTGTTAGGAGGGAGCTGATGGAGCTTCATGCCAAGGCTTTGCTCCTCTGGTACTGAGTGTTGCTGTTTGGTGACCCAGTCCCTTCCCTTTACTTTGTGCTGGTGCCAGCTTTTGTTTGGGTGATGTTTGGTACCAGCTGAAACACACTGGCACCAATCTGCCATGAAACTGTGGTCTCCAGGTGTGATAAAAGAGCTTTCCTTGTTTTTCTCTTGGTGGGAATCATGTTTCACAGAGGACTTAGCTCCCTGATGGCATTAGCCTGGCAGGTGTGTTCAGGTGTCCTGTGGCACACGTGCTGTTCTTGCTCAGAACTCCAGGGTGCATCCATATCTTTAGATGAAGTTGTGGCTCCCACATCTGATTGCAGCATTTACTGAGTAAAATAGGTCTAGTAGATCATATTTCTGCCATTTATATTGTCAGCCACGTGTACATTTCAGCTGAACTGTTTATTTTTATCAACAAACTACAGTAAGAAATTTGGACCCAACAGTAAGTCCCTAGTGGAATAGAATTAGAATTTTTTTTGGCTATGACTGCAATTGTTCTGGATATCAAAGACTCTTTTAAATTCTTTTTTGTTTTTAAAGACATTGAATAGCCTGTTCATTCTTGGCTGTTGTCTTCTATTTCTCCCCCTGTTAAGTGATTGCACAACCTGACATTAGAATCAATAATTCCTCATTGATAATTGCTCTCAGGCTATGACATCAGGATTTTCTGGAAATATAAATTCATAGTGCTGAAAGCAGACTATATGATTTCACTGTGGAAACTGGCCAGTACAGTTGGATTCCCTGATGTGCAGGATGCAGGGGAGGAGATGATACAACATGAGTCTGTATATGTGCCTGACACATTTGATCTGTGTTTTTGAGGGACTGATGTGTTAAAAGAGCACAGTCTGTAATTCAGGTGCGCTCTGATGAAACCAAAGCATCTCCTTGCTATTAACTGCTTGAATATTTTGCTGTTCTTATTCAGCTGTCCTGTTTTCCGCCTTTACACTATTTATTTTTGCCTAGCAGAGTGATTAAGTGCTTCTTCCAAATATTGCTGCAGGGATTAGTCTGCCATAGGCTTTTTCCTTCTGGCATTCCTGCAGTTCCTGGCAGTTTAATACATGGGTTTCAGAGGCCTGGTGCAGACCTGCATTGAAGCAGGGCTCTGCTCTGAAGCAGATGTGTTCACAAGGATTATCAGGAACATTCTTCACTTGCACGTGGGTGGAGTGGGCTCAGTGTTTAAGTGAGACAGACAGCGGCAGCCTGCTCCAGAAGTTGGAATTGCAATTAGATGCTGGAACAGTCAACCACAGGATGCTGCTGGGGCCAAGAATTTAACAAGGTTCAGAAAGGAGTTGGATGTTTGCTTAGGGGTTAGGAATAGAGGGAGTTGTCAGGATAAATGATTACCAAACATTTTGGAGGGAGTCTCAAACCTTATATTTCTGAGTCTGTGCTGGCGAGGTTACCTGTCTTCTGCTGATGCCTAGGCTCCTAATATTCCTATTAAGGACTATTAGTGTGATTAGTATTATTCATTCCTCTTAGGGTACAATGCAGCACCAGTCATTCCTCTAGTTATGATCCACTTTGGCAGTTCTCTTTTTGAAAACTATGCCTGAGGCTTTTGGGGAACTAGGAAAATTAAATTTTCGGGTTTGGCTTGCAGTGCAGTTACAACCTTTTGGTTTTATGCATTTTAGGGGAGGGCTGCTTGTGGTAGGGAAAAATACGTACACCCTCAGCAGTAATACCATTGCTGTGAACACCCAAACTGCCTTAGGAAGGAGTAGATTTGGGTGTTAGGGACTAACTTTGATGCAGTGCGAGGCAGTGTCAAGGAGTATCAAACCAAAGTAGAATCATTCTCAGCTATTAAAATTGTTAGATATGTCCCTGAACTCTGGCTGTGCACTTCCCCCAGACCTCAGCCTGTGTCTTTTGCAAGAGCCTATACTGGGCTCGTCAGCTTTGCCTGCTTGTTTAGCATTGACTCATACCTCTTCACAAAGCTTTTTAGTTTTAAACATATGCATTGTACACACCTCAAGCACTGCAGTGGTCTTTGGGGAGTGGCATGAGCACAGCAGGTTTCATCTCCTGACCTTCCAGCTGGCTCGCCAAGTTCAGTTGGAGCTTAAAGCTGGTTGAAGGCAGTCTTGTTTTCCCTACTCCCTTGTGTTATCCCTGCCTCTCATGCAGCTAGACAGGGAGCTGAGCCAACTGAAAACTTAACCCTACCCTCTCTAAAATAACACTGGTTTCTCTCAATCTCATTTCCCTGAACTAGCTTTCCACCTAGCTGCAAAAGCAACAGTGATGTAAAGGAGAGGTCAGTGTGGTGTATTTGAGTTGTATATGGGGATGTAGGACAGCAGCTTTGGCTTAAATCGACTTACTGTGTATGGTAGCAATCCTGAAAACAAATTCAAAGCAGAAGCAAGTTTGGGGGTTTATAACCTTACTTTAAATGTTTGAGCTTAGGGTTCCATGAACTGCCCTCATTCCTCAACAGGTTATTTATTTATTTACTTCACTGCCAGTTTTAAGAGAAAAGAAAATAAGTAAAAAATCATATGGGTTAATTCCACTGCTTTTGGATAAAAATGAAAAAGACAGAATTTTCATCCTCTTCCTGTGCTTGCTGGAAAGACCTGTTGCAAACAAGGGCAGTGGTATTGTCAGGCATTGCTCATTAATGTTTTCTATAGCAGCAATATAATTTCTTGATAGTTAAATGGTAGGATTTTGCACTGTGCTTCTACCAATTTTAAAAATCTTCCTCAGGAAATAAAAAGTGGGATGGAAAGAAACTTCAGGATTTCAGGGTGTACAGCACCATGGATGAAAGAATGAATGAAGCCTTGCAGCATATGGTCTAATGGTTATGGGGAAGGTGACATTTGGCTGTAGAGAAAGTCACCATTTTAAAAATAATTTCAGTGATGTGAGTCAAAGACATGATAGTTTCAATATAGTGTCGTTAAAGAAAGAAACTTGAGTTTCTTTATATAGTGATTTTTGTGCTGCAGCCATAGTTGAGAAGTGATTTGTTTCTCCAGAGTAAGGGTTTTCTGCCCTGTGTTTCCAGCCTGTCTTGGTGACTGGCAGTGGCTAGATGAAGGTTAACATCTGGGATGCAAACTGCTTCCTCTCTTCCAGGTTCTCTGCTGACATCACTATTCTCTTGAATGGAACTCTTGCAGTGAAATCTGGAGGGTGCAGACAGAACTCCTCAACTCCTGCCCCACGTGGTTAAACCAGGACTGATTGGTTAAAGCATGCACAGAAATGATGGTGCTATTGCAAAATATTCAGACCTTGCTTCTTTTTAAATTGTACTGAGACATGAGAGTGTTCTGGTCACAAAACCAGTGTAAGTCTGCCAGACATGTTTTGTAGTGTTAGTCTGGTGGAGAAGAGAGTGAATTCTTAAAGACCTGAATATAGGTAGGTTGGAGATAAATAGCTGTGAAGTTTGGTGCACTCTGAGAGGGGAGAGGTTGGGTTAAATGATGCAAAGGAGTGGCTTTCAGTCATAGATCTTGGACTGCTTTTGGTAAAGAGGACTGGGACAGGGCTTCATGCCCTTCGCTTGGAGGAAAGAAGGGTGAAGCTGCTCCTATTGAAAAGACAAGCTCTGCATGATTGTTGAAGCCAGTGGGTGCAGGTGGCAGGAGGTGCATGACTCATGCACAGGAGGGGAAGTTGTAGCTTGTTCCTGTGTGACCTCGAGGGAGTGTTCCTGTGGACGAGTTTGGATGATAGTCATGCATGATTTTGAAGAATTTACGTGGGCATCAGAGAAATCGTAAGTTGAAACGCCTGTGTTTACCTTAGTTCTCTCTAAGGAAAGACTTGATGTGGATTGAAGTGTTCTGGTTTAATGACAGTTGTCTTTACCAGCCACAAGCACTGAAGGGTTGCATGATAACCACAAAAAATTGCCACTCAGACATTTTGCTTTGTAGACAAAAATCAGAAGGGAAATGGAGAAGTATGGGAAGAACATGTTTTCAAGTTCTCTGAAGCCAGCATGTCTAGAAGTACAGGAGATAATCCTGTAACTTTGCTAATGCTGAAAGAAAAAACACTACACATCCTGAAATTTGCAATGCAGTCATGGAAGTAGCACTGAGTCTCAGCGTGTGGGATGGGTGCATGCACACGTTCACATGTACAGTAATTACAATAGCCTGAAATTGTGTCCTGACCACAGTGAGCTTGCTCCATTTTTCAGTAACTAAGAAAGGAATTCGGCCCTGTGAATGAATTTGAAATGCTGTCAGATGCATTTTTTAATGTTATAAGAAACATGTGCATTCTGTGGTCGCAGGCGGTGATGGCTCTATACCAGAACGCAAATGATGTGCTCCCTGCTGGTGCTTCTCCCACCCAGGCTGCACTTGACTAGTTTGCACTAACCAAGTGGGAGGAAAGAGGCAGAGTGCAAACATTGAGTTAGAGCTCGGTGTAAGCTAAAAGTTCTGTTCTGGTCGCATTTCTGTGTAGCTCTTTGTTGGAAGGATATAGAATGATCGTACTGCAAAAAGGGTAATATGCTGAGAAGTTTTTAAATGTTCTTTTAAGAGTAGCAGAGATTACATAAGCACTGTGTACAAGTCATCAGTGCCCTCAAAGACCCTAACATTTGTCTTTGCCCATTGCTCAGGCTTGCTGAAGGTGGCTGGTGCCTCTGAAGACAGCCTTGTCCAGTTTCCCTGTACAAAGCTACATCAGCAAAAGTGGATTGCCCAAGACCCTGTTTGGTGGTGTTTAGAATATCTCCAGGAATGGAGACTCCCCAACTTCTCTGGGTACCTGTTACACTGTTGGATCACCTTCATAGTAAACAAACACAATAAAACAAAACCAAAAGAAGCTTATGTTTGTGTTTCAATTTTTGCCCACTATCTCTTATCCTTTCACTCCATACTTGAGAAGAGCCTGACTCCTTTTCTGCCTCCCTAGGTGTTTAGCATGGATGGGATTCCCCTCTATGCTTTTTCTTCTTGAGGATAGGCAGTTCCAGCTCACTCAGCCTTGCCTTGTGGGACAGATTTGTAGCCCCTTGATGATGTCCATGATCCTTTGCTGAACTTCCTGCCAGCATGTCCATGCCTGCCTTGTACTGGGAAGCCCAGCACTGGACACAGCACTGAGCTGTGCTGGGCAGAATGGAAGGACTACCTTCCTCCATCTGCTGGCAGCTCTTCCCCGTGCAGCCTGGGATCTCTTGGCTGCCTCTGCTGCAGAGGCTTGCTGTTGACTCATGTTCAACTTGATGTCTGTCTGTTAGTGCTTGTCTGAGAGGCTGCTCTGTCACCCAGCATGAGCTGGGACTCAGGGTGGCTCCTCTCCTGGTGCAGGGCTCTGCATTTTGTGTTGCTGAACTTCATGAGATTCCCATCAGCACATTTCTCCAGCCTGTCAAGGTGCCTCTGAATCGCAAAGGTGTTTTCAGCTATTTTGTGTAATCTGAAAGTTTGCTGAGGGGGCTCTGTCCCTTTATCTAGGTCATTTATAAACATGTTAAACAGTATTGGCCCCAATATCGTAGTCTGGAGTCACACCACCAGTAACTGTCCGCTAGCTGGATTTCATTCCACTTACTACAATCCTTTGAGCCTGGCAGCTCAGCCAGTTTTCAATCCACCTCACTTTTCTCCAGCCCATTTAGAGGTTGTATGAAGTTAAAATCTGTATCAGTAAGTAAGGACCCATCAAACCATTGCTAATTAAAAGGTCCAGATAAAGGAATTCTGCTAATGAACTGTGGTTTAGCTTTTTGTTTGTCTGTAGCAGACTTTGGAAATGTGGACTCATTTTTGGAGGAAAGTAAGTCAAAATGTTAGGAAGGAAAAGTTCACAATCTTGTTTGGAGATCTCAAAAAGCTGCACATAAAACCTGAGCTGTGCCATGGCTCAGTTTCACGAGGGCAACTGGCTGAAATAAATGTACTGGATTCAAACCCTTCTTGTCCCCATAGGAGAAAAACTTTCCTTTGATTATTGTTGATTTATACAAACTTTTCTCTCTTGAATATGGGAAATGATCCAGTATTTAATTATTAGGCATTGTGGACCTCAGGGTTTTGCATGCTATGTACACATTTATCTCACCTGGCTCTGTTTCAATTGATACTAATTGGTTTTGTTGAAAGAAAAGCTTCTGATAAGATGTCTTGTTATCAGGGTTCATTTGGAGCTAATTAAACCCCTGAGACAGCACTGCTATATGTTTGTTAATTTCTGTTGGGAAAAAAAAGTGTTTATTTTGTTCACAGGCATATGAATTCCTGTATTGCCTAAACTGTATTGCAACTCTCCCCTCCCTTGTTGCATGGGGTGTATCCTACTGGAGGACAGCTCTGGCAATTTCTGCAGTCACTCTGTCTGTTGAACCAAACCAGCCAGGGAGGTGTCCGTCAGCCATATGCCACTAAAATTATATGGTTAATTATAGTCAAGGTTCTTTGGGAATTTGTGTTTCTGTCAGTATTTCTGTGACCAAACATCCTATTTCTAGGTACTGGAAATACTCGCATACTTCAAATACCATAAAAAAGATACCCTAGAAAAGAATTCAACCCTAAAATGAGCACAGGTGGGACCTGGCACCCAGGTTTCCTATGGAGCTGCATCCCTACTTGTCAGCCAAGGCTTGTTTCACCTTTAGGACAGCAAAACAGCCACTGATAGGGTAGCATCAAATGGATATGCTTCTCTATCCTCCAAAAACATTTCCCCCTTTTCCACTCAAGCTCTGTCTGGACATTGTGTTAAGATATCTTTCAATGCAAATGCTTGTAAGCAATTTTGTGCTAAAAATGTTCTTTGTGTATTCTGGAAAATCAATCTTTTTTTGAAATTGTATTTTAAGACTGGTGTGTATAGTTTCTGTTTGTGTGGAGTTTTTATGGCATGCTTGTTCATGTTTGGTTAAAGGTTTGTAGTGTTTCTGTGTGATCTGCCTGTCTGTTTAGTCATGGAAAGGGACAGGATAACCTTGAGGGCAATCTATTACAGTAGTAGTGTAGCATCTTATCAGGCCTTCAAAGCAAGAGGAGAATTTCCATTTATTTAGGCTGGCTGTCTTATTGGAAAGAGAGAGGGGATCCCAATAAGATTAAGCACACTACTTTGCAAAATTTGTATTCGATGACTTTATTTTTCAGCTGCTACTAATATTTTACAGTTTTGAAAGACCTGTTAAGAAAAGAGGAAATAAGACCTCGATCTTCCAAAACACCTCTCTAAAAGATGGCAACTTTCTCACTGAAAATTGATATTAAAAAGTCTCATTTGTTGGTTAAAGTTAATTTGAGAGCCTGGATGTTACTTCCTCATGGTTTGAGAACGTATTTCTTGCCTGACCTTGACTATGCTATTTGTACTCTGCCTACTTCCATGAAAGCATTCAAGGCTTTTAGAAAATCAGGTGATGAGGAGGAACTGTCTTATTTGTTAAAATTTTCTGTATGAACTAGAAAAAAAATAAAGGGAACTACACAAGAACAGAGCTGGCTTTATGTAAGAGGCTGTTGCGGGTAACCCTGTGGCAGCAAGTACTGCTGGGATTTGTGAACTTGCAAGAGCAGTTGGATCCAAGTGATATTACAGACACCAGTGAGAACTGGAAAGGTTGAAGAACCCAAGGACAGGTTGACTGGCCTCTCTAATCACTGTATTCCTGTGCTTTGTTTGAAGCCAGGTTGTCATCTTGCCTTTCTTCCTTCTAACTGCCTCCTCTAATTTACGGTAGCAGGGCAAGGAGTCATTTCCTCTGTTGGTTTTTCTCAGTACATCTAATGCTCTAGTACAGCTGGCATATGTTCATGGTAATATTCAAAACTAAATTTTTTTCCTTTACTTTCTTTCTGGAGATACTTGTTGTTCATCGTGTCACATATAAGCTAAAAGAACATTGTTTTCACGAGCTGTTAAGAACAGCTGTAGCCTTTTCCTGAGAACTGGGAGAGATTTTAGGATGGGTTTCCTAGAAAAGTGGGAGACAATAGGTTGGTGCTAGCAGAACATCTTCCATTTGCAGCAGACCATTCCTTCTGGATAACTGTACAAATGGATTTTTCTTGTTCCCCAATGACCCAGGGAGGGATGCAGTTGTAGTTTCAATATATGTATTATCCTGTAAGTTGAAGTTTTTGTAGAGTGCTTTCTCTTGGATGAAATCGTATGTAAGAGCCAATCAGGGTAAAAGGAGTCTGTTCCCAGTCTTTATTCACTGCTAGACATTTCAGGGCTTTTGACCTTTACTCAGCCCTTTAGGTTTTGTGAAAATTTTCGCTGCTTCTTGCTTTAATAGATTGTCCATAGCCTCCATGTTGCCCATGGACAGACAGCAATGCATTTAATTCAGCACTAGTTGTCTGAAGGCACAGGTTGATGTACTTCAGATAAATGTCAGCTTGGGTAAGGGGTATGGGGAATGTGCCCAGAAGAGGATCATTTGCTTCCCTTTTCTCCAGAAAGCTGGTGGCTTGTGAGGAGAGGATGGGTAAAGGAAGGAGGGGAGAAGAGGACATCATAGGTTCTTCATCAGGTGGGAGGGACATCACCTATGGCACTTCACTAACTTTAGAGCATGCTAGGAAAGGATATAAGAAAACCTGTAGGGGGAAAAAAAAGAAAGAAACCTAATGTTAAAAAGACAAAAAGACATAGGTCTGCACTCCTGTTTTTTTGGTTTTTTTTTTTTTTTTTTTTTTTTTTTTTTTTTTTTTTTTTTTTTTTTTCTTTGCTTCTCTGCAGTATCAGCTTTTTCTTGTTCACAGAGACAAATAGACTCTTGTTTCAGGGGAAGGGGGTGGTGGGAGACCCGGGTAAGCAGCAAGGAATGTCCTGTTCAGTGCCTTGCTCGGCTCCAGGTCGAAGACATGCAGGGGGGAGGATTTTAATGTATAGCAAGCAGCAAAGTGTCAGAAAACAAACAACAATGAAAACAAAATGCAGCCAGTAACCTTGGGGCTCTGACACTGAGTAAATGTTTATCAGAGGAAGATTCTGCTGGACATCACCGGATAAGAATGAGTTGATGTCACTCTTGGCAAGGGCGGGAGCTCGTTTTTTTCCACACAAATAGCACAACACAGCAAGAGGAAAGAGAGGGAATGGTAGGAAGGACGGGAAGGGAAAGAGGAAGAGGAGGAGAGAGCTGTTTGCTGTAACTTGTTCTAATAAAAATATGTTAAAGCATGGCTTGTTTTGTTGGAAGGGGTCTCAGTGCTGGGACATAAATAGTCAAAGGTTAAGGATGGACCAGGGCTCCTCCTACACTGTGGCTCTGCAGACCTGTACACAGATTCCTCACAGCTGTTGCGCAATTTGCTTTGATTTGTTCCCAGTCCAGAGTGTACTACAGGCTTATTCCTGTGGCCCTCATTCAACAAAACCTCATTTGGCTTCCTTGGCAATTTCTGCTTGAATAAAGAGGTTCAGCTTTTGTGATCTGGTAGTTTTTGTGCCTGGCCAATGAATAGGAGGACATCTCCTAACCCTCAATCTCAGTATGTCCTTATTTTAAAGCTTCATCATATTTTATGCTTCAAGTAATGCAGAGTTTTCTCTGTAGAAAAAGAGACTTACATCACATACGCAGCAGAAAAATGAAAGCTGCCTTTCAACAGGGATCACTTGCTAGCCAAGAAGCAACAACTGGTAGGTATTTGGTGAATTTGAAGGTGAGCAGTCTTGGAAAGCACCTCAGAAAATATGTAGGTATGATGAGTCGATGTAGTGATAGAACAGTTCTAGAAAAACTGCTCCTAGAAATGAAACAAAGAATCTTCTAAAACTAAAAAACCATGGGAAGTCTTTAACAATATCTAATCTATGGGTTGTCTATACTGAATCATCTCCTGCTCATCATCCCCTGTATGAATGCTTCTGCAGAGCATAGAAGTGACAGGGATTTTAAGAAAAATTGTTTTAAAACCTATAACAAGAATAGGAGTTGTATGGTGTTTGCTCTGTGTTCGTGAATTCTAGCTCAGAGCAGACCATTTCTAAAGTGGCTCAGGTTAAACTAGAAAAGAGCTCTCCTAGGCTGGAATAGTTGCCAGTACTGAGCCTTCTAGTAGTATAGATGTGAGGTCCCTTCTGTGTCGTGTAGCCTTCCCTTTCCTCATCCTCACCATGTACGTAGGTTGCTATCAGCAACCTGAGCTATCCAAACTCTAAGGTGTTTGTGTGGTTATCAAACAGCCCTTCAGGATACTGAGCACTTGTGGGATTTTGGGCCATTCTCTTTCATAATAGGGTTTAAGAACTGGATTCTTTAGAGCCCAAACTTTGCAAATCAGTTAACCAGTGTAACATGTTCAGCTGGCTCTCACCACCAGGCTTGTAGAGCTGCTGTGGCAGTGTAAGGAGGCAAAGCTTTACATTTGACCCTCTTGGCATGGCATTCCCTCAGGTATGTGACCCTCTGGAAGCTTTCCTATTTGATCACTTCCTGCTAGACCACGCTGTCTCATTCAGAATACTCAGCTAGATTGGAGTGTTCTCTGGTGAATGACCTTACTGGACTTGTGTGCGCTTTGCAGTGACTCGGCTCTGGGCATGAGCAAAGAGCAGTGCATCAGCCCTCAAGGCATACTGGACAAGGAGAAGAAAAAGCTGTTTATGTTGGCTGGAGCCTTTGATAAGTGCAGGCAGTTTAACTTGGGAAGGAGGAACACTCAGGTTTGTTGCATGTTCCACTCCTTTACCGAAAGCTATCAGAATCAAACAAATAATTTAACTGCTGCTGCAAGTGCTGTCCTCCTCTCCTAAATTAAGTAAAAAAAAAATCACACATTCATTACCTTCATAGTTGAGTGAAAATATTTAAGGTTCTAGTGAAGTTTTAGGAGAGTCTTAAGAAGTCAAAGTTCTGGACTTTAAAGTTCTAACATGTTCTAAATTGTTTTATACTTTAATTTTAAAGAAGTTGAAGAGGTAGGTATTGTTACATGTTGCTGTTGCTTGTGTTTCTGTAGAGCTGGTTTTCCTATTCTTTCTTCTCCAGTCCAGGAAGAGATGCATATGTGTCTGCACTACCACAGTTTGTTTTCTTACTGCTTTTAGACTTTTGTTGTTAGAGCAGAGATGTGGAGTCAACATGTTGACATATATTTGTATTAGTAAGAACAAAAAATGAGTCTTATGTCATCACCCCTGTGGTTACAGGTTCCCAGATGATCAAAATTCTTCCCCTACAACTTAAAAAAAAGTGTGGCCTTTACTGAAATCTACCTCTCAGACTCTTTTTGTGTTGTTTGAAAAAGCAGTGCTAAAATCACTGCAAAAGTTGGCATGTTTGCACAGGACCTGATATGAAAACAGCATCTGGAACAGCTACTTTTTGTTAATAGCTGCAGAATTAATTGCTGTCAGTGTCACAAACCAAGTTGTTGTTTCAATGAAGAGAAAGTGAGCTTTATGCACATGTATGTATATTGATATTAAACTCAGCAGCTGAGTAACTATTCAGTGTTTTTAGTTCTATTTGGCTGTTGTGCATATCTTCTAGTATTAGGAGCATCTGGTATTAGTATGTCCTCTTGTACCATAATTACTCTCATTGGTGGTATTCCAATGTTGTGTGTATCCATAACATGATGTATTTTTCTTTCCCTCACAGTGCAGGAAGATGACACCAAGAGTGAATTCTGTGCTCGGGGAGGTGCTTTCATAAGTTTGCATGCCAGACTCTGCCCCAGACTGTGGAAGAATGTCTGTCTGTCTCCAGATCATCCCCAGAGCAGGAGAGTAGATCTAACAGCTGTGAGGAGGGAGGACATACCTAGGGCTTTGTGTTTTGTGCTGCTTCTGAGGCTTGTTGGCCCCCTTGTGAGTCAGCTTGGCTCAGTGGGATGAGGAGAATCCAGAAGTGACAAGTAGGTAGTTTTCTGGTAGGTTGGTGGGCTGAATCCATCTGTGGAGGAGCTTAGTGAGAGCCAGAACTGGAACAAGAAAGGCAAGGAGGGGTTGCAGAGCAACAAGATGAATTCCATTTTTGGGAGAACACCCCAAGATCTACTCAGGATGTAGTTCTGAGAGCATGTCTTTAACATGACAGGGGACTTTTCCAACTGCTGGGAGGCTTTGCAGCTGAAAAGGCTTTATAGGTATCGTACTGGACCTTGTAAGTACCATGAGGGAGATGTGGTTTAGGATGAGCAAAACTCCACCTGCTGCATATCTAAAACTTTTGGTGATGTTTTGCTGTAAAATGACTGATACTTTCCATGGCAGACATAGGAAATGGGTTCATGCTGTGTGTGAGCACACCATCAGCAGACTGTATATAGAAAAATAAAAAAATAAGGGGGGGATGTTTTTACAGCTGCCCTGTTTTGAGGGGGTTAAGTGGAGGAATGAATGAATTGTTATATTCTGGCTATTTCTAACTTCAGAGAAGTGGTGCACGTGCTCCAGTCAGGCTCCAGAGGCTCCCACATGTCCTGACCCTGGGCTCTTATAGCTGGTAAAAGCAGTACTCCTAGATTGCAGTTACCTAGAAGGACAGGATCACACAAATGTTATCATTAGATATTCAAAGCTTGCTTAAGTAGCAGCTTATTTTAATAGTGAGATTATGCTCTTTTGTAATTTTTTTACTAATGAGTTCATTTACTGAAGTGCAAAAGGAATGTAAACCGAGGAGGTGCAGTTTGCTTTATTTTTTCACCCCTCCTCTGGGAATTTTAAAACACTTTGTGCTAAGGATTTCTTTTTGTGCTTTGTCTTTCTTCAAGGCACGTTGTACCTGACAGTATTTCACAGAAGATGATAAATACGGAGGTAATACAGAGCACAGAGGGCCACTTACTTCTGTAAGTGTAACTGTTGAATGTTTCAGGTGCCATAATAAGGCCCTCCAAGCTGAGTGATTAGTTTATTAAAAATACTGTCAGAAGTAAATAGTGTGTGTGTTGTAGCCTGCTTCCCTCCCCAACTCAGCTTTTCGGTCATTTCAGTATCCTAAATTTAGTTGTTATAATTTCATGCCAGCTCCATGTTTCCCTCTGGACTTTTTAGTAGATAACCACTTACTCTAAAAAAAAAGGATCCAGTTAAACTTGTTATAAGAAGAAATAAGGAGCCACTTCTTAATTTCTGTAAAGTATATGCTGTATGAGCTATGTATGTATGGATTATAAAATATCAAATGTTTCCTCAGCCCTACTTGGACTTTGAGTAGTGCAGCCATTTCAGGTCAGGCTGGTAAAGCCTTCAGAGTAGAAAAGTGTCATTCAAATTAAGAATGACATGTGAAATGGCAGCCCACATTGCTAGCAAAATGCTGAGTGATAAGTTGGGTTGCATGTGAGAAAAGACAAAGTAGAAAATGTCAACTTTGTTGCATTTACAAGTTTTCTCTTGTTCTTTGCTGTATTTTCCTGAATGCACATGGTAGAGATAAATTACTATTCCTAGTACCTGTGGCTAGAACATGGCAATAGTATATTTTGGACAGTGCTGTTTTAATGTACATTTTAAATAGTGCTCATGAAAAAAAGGCAAAGGCCATGACATGGCCACAATTCTTTTTATTATGGCAATGTGCCATCATTCTGTCCACTGTATTGTGCTGGTACAAAACTGATAGGAAGTAAATGAGTTGGAGTTGATGATCGTTGTGAGTCCCTTCCAACTCAGAATATTCTGATTCTGTGAAAAGTACCAAAGAGGAACTGTGTTTCATGAGTATAAATGATGGTTATACCAGCACCAGCACTGAGCTTGGTTTGCAATTACGAAGTATTAAAAACATTCACCGGCAGATCCTGTTACTTATTTGAAAGCAACTCGTCATGAAGGTTTTCTCTACTGCTTTTGAAACAGTTTTCTCCATGCATGGAAAAGAACTGAAATCTTGGCCTTGCTGAACCTGTTAGTAAATGGTCTGTTGATCAATCTTGCTCCGTACCATGCTGTGAAGATAAATTGCAAACAAGGCTCAGATGTACATCTGAACTGAAGAAAATGCCCAAAAGTAAACTGACACTGCTGTCTGTTAATTTTCTCCAAACTTCTGGGCTCTTGGTGTAAGCAGCACAGTGCATGTGTCCCTGCTGTTTACCTGAGGTTAGTGTGTGTACACAGGCTGGTTATTGTGGAATAGCAAACCCAGCTTCATGTGGGTGCCTTTGTGCTTAGAAGTGATTTTAGATGGCACCTTTTCTCTAAATCATAAAATGCTGGGGGTTTTTTGGTGGGGTTTTTTTTGGGGTTTTTTTGGGGTTTTTTTGTTTGTTTTGTTTTGTTTTTTTTCATGCTGGTATGAGCTGTGTCGTGGATGAATACCAATGCACTTTTGCCTAAAATAAAATTAAAATTGTTGTGAGGCTTATATTTAATACTAGTAATCAAATCAGTTGCATGGGGTTTAGCCTGCAGATTTAAAAAAATTTTTTTGAAAATAAATTGAGTTTATTTGATCCTGCTGTCCTATTTCTCATCCATCTACAACATAGAAAACTTTGCAGCAAGAGAGAGATACAAAAGATAGTTAAAGTCCCATTATTTTAAGGAAGATGGGTGGACAGGTAAAGTTGAGACTCACTCAAGGCTTTGCGTGCATAAAATAATTTAAGTGATATCTTGCTGTTGCTGAAACAGAGAAGTTCTCCTCTGCCCTTTGCTTCCCCCTCTTCTTTCCTGGGACTAGCTCTAGTATTAGATCTTGTGGTACTCTGATTCCTTTTGCTACCCTAGAGGAAAGAGAAAACCACAGGATTAGTTGTCTGTGGTTTTAGTGGAGTGAATAATTTTCTGTGCGAGAGCCGTGGTGAGGCGTGTGATGATGAAGGTGGGAGTTGGATCTTCCTTTCTTTGGAGCATGAATTTGGGAGTCAGAAGGAAGAAGCTTAAAAAGGTTTTATGAACCTTTAATAGATATCTGGCAATCTATGTGGGAGAGGCTGTGTCAATGCTCAGTGCTCAGCCCTTGTGGTGCTGTAGGAAATGAGGCTCCTCTGCTGCCTGTCCTGTTGGTGTTTGGTATTTGAGGGCCAGAGAAGGGGAGGGATGTTCTGGTGCTGAAGTCATCAGGCCAAGGGACAGCAGCTTCCATGCGGTCTCAGATAAATCGTCTAATGTCGTGGTGCCTCAATTCCTCATCTTCTAAGATGATGTTAGTCTTGTGGCTTTTGGGTTTGCAGAGTACTTAGAATAACAGGGTCAGCTGTAGCCCGTGGATGTGATGTACTTGTATGATCAGATGATGGTACCCCTTGGGTCTTCTTAAATGTGTTTTCAAGAAAAAAAGGGTGTTGCAAAGCAAATACAATTTATTGCATGGCACAAGAACATCATCTCTCACTTCCCTGTGAATAACCCTGTCCTTTTTTCCACCCTTGTGTCTATTTTTATACCTTGAGGTCTGTTGCAGGAAGTTGGCCCTGTGATATTGGAACTGTGTAGTCAAAACCACTTATTTTGCATATTACTTCTGTGCTCTAGAAGTGAAAATTCAGTGAGGAGATGGACTAAATAGGATCTCAATGCTTTTAGTTGACAAAGTGCAGCTGTGTGCTTTCTTCAGAGTATATTGTGTATCTTTTTCCCTACCTAAAGCTTCAAAAGAAGTTTCCAGTTTTTTGGCACCCTCTAGGAATTTTTTGCAGGTGTAATCCCTGGACCATCTCGTACCTGCAGAGAGGGACATCTTCAGTGACTCCAGACTGAAATCTCAGCACTGTTTTCTCCTTTTGGACATTCAGGTTCCTAACAATCTAAATGAGGCAGCATTTCCGATTACTTTCAGCTTCACTTCTTTTAAAATGGAAGGTCTCATATAGGCATTTTTTGCATCACTGAGAGACATTTTTGTTTTTTAGCAGTCTTTGAAGTACTGGTCATGATCTGGCTCCATGGTGCTAACTGCTGTATGGCTCATACAAAGCATGGAGCAAAAGTCATCATGTGAGAGCAGCTGCAAACTTCAGTGGTGCAAAAAACCGTGTGCGCGGTATTGTTTATGTGTGGCCATCCCTGTGTGACAGAGAAAGCTCTAAAGATACATAGAAATCTTTGCAGAATGTCTTAAGTAAAATGAGTCTTCATTGGAAAGCAGAAGTATCACAAACAAATACTTACTTAACGTAAATAATAGTAACAGCAAATTCCCCTCTGAATCACAATTTCTTTAATGTAATTTATGTGACCTCAATAGGTGGAAATGTGTAACAGTGTGGAGGGTTTGTCTTGGAATTCTACCAAGCTGCATTTTTATAGAAGCCTAAATGTCCTGAATCCTCTTAATGTTTGTTTTTTAAGACACATGATGGAGGAACAAAAGGGGAGGTGATTTTATATTTATGTATCTTGGTGACTAATGTCTTGCAGGCCATAACTTAGGGAGTGTTAGGAGACCCAGGTAGGGAATTCATACAGAGAGCGTATTTGAGCTCTGTGGTCAGAAAAGTTGCCTCTTAAACGACTTGACAAGAGGAGAGTCCTCAGCCCATGTGTCACCCATGCAGAAGTAAATGGTCACATGGTACCGACTCCAAAGTAGAGGGAAAATCTGCTGCTACAGCCAACATTCCTTGCAACAATACAGATGTGTTCTTTGCTCACACAATAGCTATTCAGTTTGCCTACAGTCATTGTGCTCCCCCACTAAAGTTCAAAGGAATTGAAAATATACACAGTCAACAAAGCCAACTTTTGTTTTGGAGTGAATATGTATTTATTTTAGTACAAGGTGTTTTTCCAGTGAGCTTTTTAGAAAATTAACTGCTTTGAGTAAAAGATCATGTGGTCATCCACATTTCAGCTTAAAGATTTCTGGGTGAATTGTAGTAATTTTTTTTTTCTTTTTCGTTTTTCACTTTCTTTATGATTGACTTCTACTGATTGCCTTTTTCTTAAGGGTGGCCTGAGTTTTCAAATTTGAGTGTATAAATGGTGATGTTTCCTAACTCAGGTGTTATTAAAAGCACACAAACAAAACCTTCCTCAACCAACCAAAAGCAAACCACAAAAACCCCACAACAAAACCAAAACAACCTTCAGAAAAGTTACTTTAACTGTTCAGGCTTTGCTGACAAATTTAGTCTTTTCTTGGTTTTTGAGAATGAGAGAAGAAGTGCACTCTTAGAATTCAAAGCATTTACTCAGTAAGAGTCCTGTGAATCTGATTACAATATCTATATGCAAGTAATTTAATACCTTTTATTCTGCTGCACATAGGTGTGCAAATCTTTCTTTTTAGTACATGATACTGAAGTGCACCTGCATGAAGAATATATGGAAATGAGCTCTCTATTGCAGCTAATAACAAGTTGCTGCCTCCAAACATGTGTAAGCAGCAACAGTCAAGAAACAAGACTCTGTCTTTAGGGATGTAATTTCATCTGTTTCTTGTGTGGATCTTCTTTTGGTACTTAGGAATCTTGAAGGTACTGGCAAAACAATCTTCCCATGCTAATAGCAGCAAGGAAGATAACGACAATAGTTAAATCTGTGGCCACTGAGGCCAGACTTTATTTAAGAAGCTGACCAGACTGGGTAGCTTCTACCTAAGAGCTTTAGAAATGCTTGGTGAGGCAAGTTGTGGTGTTGGTAGTTTTTAAATACCCTTGGAACACAGAAGAGACTTGAAAAACTCCAGAGACTTCTGGAGACTTGAAAAACACTAGTTCTTTTTGAGCTGAAACTAACGTTGCCTTAATGAGAGTAAATGAAATTACTCTATTATATATACTACATTATTGTTATATAGTATAGTAACTAGAATCTACTCAAATTCATGTGGAATAAAAGAGCTGAAAATTTTTACTGTCTTGTATTAATTTTATGAAGAGGAATATCATAAAAAATGAGGGTAGCAAGAGAAGTGGGGAATGGCTGAAATAAGTTTCATGCAGTACAGGTGGGGTTGAAGAATGGGAGAAGGAAAAGCAGGGTAGTTAAAGCAGTGTGAAGGTTAAAGCAGTGTGAAGGGACCTGCAGGCAAAACCATACCCACACTCCAAAACCAAACAAAAAACCCCACAAACCAAGACAAAAAGAAACTTGTGTTAGGAGAGTGGAAGGTTAAAAACTGTAGCAGATTACATAGGAAGTCATCAGAAAAGCAGAACAGAAATTTCTTTCAAAATGGCTCAAAGGAAAGCTATTTTCTACTTGGATGTACTTAATAAAAGCTTTTTAGGTTCTCTAGAAGCTTGCTGGAGAGTCTGTGGGATTGTCTTCAGAGAAGACTTTCAGAAAAGCATAATTCTTTACAAGGATGAATGAGAAGTGTTCACAGAAGAGGTTTTAGAAAAATTGGTAATAACCCTCCAAAAGCAGATACCAGCATCAGGAATGCCTCTGTAAAGCTGACAAGCCATTGCTAACCATGGTGTGGAATCTGATGCTTTATTTAACCTTGGTCTTGGGGGAAGAGGTGATGACGTGCAATACACTCTCATGCACACTGTTAAAAAGGGTGTTGGTGATTAGCAGGTCCTGCAAAGGGGTAGCAGTTATAAAAGCATCTGCATTTTTAGAGGTGTGATTATATACTCTGGAGAAGAATTGACTTGACTTTTAAAGAGAGAAGTAAGGCCTCAGGTTAGAGGTGTTTGAAGGTACTACAGAGGTAATCCAAGAAATTAAGTTATCTGTGTGAGAGGAGACTGATCCAATGGGGTTTTTGAGCTTGGAAAGATTGTTGGAATGAAGTACAACTGGCTCAGACTTCTGTTGTGTCACAGCACAACTACAGAGCTTAAAGCAAGTGAGAAAGGTTTTTTTTCATGCTGTGTAAATAAGCATCATACTTATTGTCACAGGGTGTTGTGGAGATAAAGGTATACCTTTCAAAAAGGAGTAGTGAAATTCAAGTATCTACAGCTTCACTGAGCACAGTATTTTCTGCCTGAAATTTTTATTAATAACCTGTGAGGCTTGAAAAAGATGGGGTTTTTTTCTAAATGTCCACTGCTGTTAGATGTTGGGAGCAGTATTCTGGGCAAGGTAGACTTCTGGTTTGATTTAGGAAGGCGTAACTTCTGAAGTCCTCTCTTATGTTCCACAGAAAGATTGGTTAGCTCATGACAGCAGCTCTTTCTGGCCTTAGAACTAGTAACAAGACCCCACAACATCATATGCTTTGCTGTCTGTAATAATAAATTAACAACCTACTGGTTTTCTTTTTGTAATGCCTGCTGTTACTGGCTGAAAAGGGGATTGAAAAGTGGAAGTACAGAAGTCAAAAAGAAATATTAATGATTTTCAGGTTGGAAAGCAGTAAAGGTGTTGTTGGGATCGCCCACTGAAGCAGCAGAACAAAACTATGGTGGGGTACTGTGTTCTGTATGTGTGGAGAATCAGTATTGCGTGAAAAGCTTTCTTTCAAAAACTTCACTTCTAGTCATAAAAATGCTTTTTAAACTAACAGCTTTCTTCTGCTCAATAGGGTATGATTTGTTGGACGTGTATGTTGACCTGGAACCAACAAGGAGATGACTAAGTAGGAGGAAAATGGTTTTAACTTGCCTCTGCTTTGCCAAGGAATATGGAAACAATATCAGATTCGTCAAGTCTGTGGGTCAGCTAGCCTTGTAGTGATATATGATATTTCTCTGTGCACGACATACTCGGTGTATTGAGCTGGTTTCTTCTGAAGCATCACTGTGCTTTAGAAATGTGACTCTTTGTCCCAGCTGCTGTTTGTCACCTCCTGGTCATGCTGTGCGCTGACCAGATGTGTGAGTTGGTGGGAGATTTGATGTTGCATCATCATGGCAGGCACAGAGGTGGTCTGTGGTCTTCTGATTTTATGGCGTAATTGGATACCCAGGACTGTGCAATGGTTGGAACTTGCCAAACCCTTCTGGTCCATGCACTGGAGCTGTGCAGGAGGCCTCTGCTGTTCTCCTGTTCCTCCCCAGCCACAACACCCCCTGGGGTGTGTTGTATCACTCCTGTGCCAAGTGGCCTCTTCCCAAGGCTCCAGACAGTGCACGGAGGGTTCCTGGTGTGCTTCCTTCTTTGGAAGAGAACCAGCAGCTTGAAAAATGAGTATTCAGTTTAATAAGAAATGAAAGCTCTCAATGCTGTTTTCTTTTCATTTAAGAGCAGAACTGTGGTCTTGGGGGGCCAGGGAGTAATAATCCCACAGAAGAAATCACAGGAACACCCTTTCCTCAGTGCAGAAGGGATAGTACACCAGTGGTTGGTTGCTCTGAGATGTGCTGGTGGCCAGGTTCAAGTTCTGGATGTTTCAGAAGCAAGCCTGAACCACTCAGTGACCTCTGTCTCTCCCCTTTTTGGCACTTGTAAGAGTGACCTAATAAATACGTTATTGCAAAGATGCGATCTCATATCCTCTTACAAACCACATGTAGACCAGTCACTGAGGCATGGCCCTGTTTAGTTGAGAGGTCAAAATGTGGGAGAAAGCTTTAAGAAGGAAGTAATGATTTTCAAGAGCAGAGGTTTTTAGTATACATTATATTAATATAAATAAGATTTGCTAAAAAATAAAATGCAGTGAATTAATTAAATAATTGAATGATTTTGGTTGGGAGGGACCTTTGAAGATCATCTAGTCCAACCACCCTGTCATGGGCAGAGACATCTTTCACTCCCTTTCACTAGATGAGGTTGCTCAAAGCCCCATCCAGCCTTACCTTGAACACTTTCAGGGATGCAACATTCAACTTCCCACCACCCTCACTGTAAACGTGTCTTCCTTATGTCCCATTTAAATTTCTGCTGGTTTAAAACTATTTTCCCTTGTCCTGTCACCTAAAGGCCCTGGTAAAAGTCTCTCTTTGTCTTTTTTACAAGCCTCTTTAAACATTGAAAGGCTATGATAAGGTCTCCTTGGAGGTTTCTGTTTTTCAGGCTGAACAACCCCAGCACTCTGTCTTTCCTCACAGGAGAGGTGTTCCAGCCTTTTGGCCATTTTTGTGTCCCTCCTGTGGCCTCACTCCGGCAGATCCACGTCTGTCTTGTGCTGGGACCGCAGAGCTGGATGCAGTGCTCTAGGTGGGGTCACACCTGAGCAGGGCAGAGGGGAATGTTAGTAAGAAATGTTAATATTTATAGCATGGTTAATAAGTGGTTACAGTGAGCAGCAAAAAATGGTGGATTGACCTTCTGACAATGGGAGTTCCTGCCAGGCTGCATAGCCTCTTTGGGCTCTTGTTTACTGTACTTTTTCCTTTCTTGCAACTTGAAAATCAGCTACATTGTTCTCTGGCATTGTCAGCATTACCCCAGAGGTCTTTGGAGAAGCTAATTCCTTTGGTTTCTCCCTACTGCATCACCCAGAATAATACCATAGTCTATCTTTAAGCAGCATATGATGTTTGTTTTTTATCCCTAGTCCAAACATCTGTACTGGATTGTATTTCCCCCTCTGACTTCTTATGAAGGAATTCCAGCTGAATAGGGAATGTCTCCCTTCATTCGAGCTTGTGTTTTTCTGGATAGGAAATGAGAGGCTTAGGTTTATTAATTTTTCTTTATCATTATGTAACCTGTACAAGGCTGTAAGTGCATGAGTTTAAGTAGCATGTTCTTTATTAGCTCATTTTACAGTCCTTGGCCTGTTCCACTTCAAAATTCTCATAAGCAGCATAAGTTGGCCAAAGTACATACTTCATGTTAATTAAATCTCTGAAACAGTGTCTAATTTTCTTTTTCCTCTTGAAGGTGGTGAGAGATTAGTAATAAGAGAAAATTAGTTGGCTGATAGCATCATGTATTTGATCAGTGCAGAGACAGGATAAGTTCCTCAGGTGTATGGTGAGCTCTTCATTCCTGTGTGAACATTCAGCATATTAAAAGTTGACAACATTATTTGAACATTTATCCTGACAAGATAATATTGTAAAAGATCACAATTTGTGAACCAAGGAAGCACTAGAACGTGAAACGTAAACAACTTTGTAAGTCTGATTTCCTTCAGTGGGTTTGTTCCTGTCACAGTTCTGTACTTTACCTGAAAGTAGATTTGAAAGATCTGCAACTGATACTGATGAATCTGAGATTTTGTTTGAGATTATTCCCTCCAAAACATAAAAAATAATTTGACTGTTGCTAATACAGGGCTTTGAGACTAAATGGTTTGTTTCCTCTCTTGACCTCTTGACTGAGGCAACACAATTGTAGTGAACAAATCAGTAAAACAAAATAACTTTTTTTTAAAATCTCTTATGATGAGGTTTTGTGTGGAGAGCAATTGAGAGCATCCTGGGAGAATAAGATGTTGAGTGTTGATGAAATGCAAACCTGCTTCTTCTTCATATTTGATAAGTTACTGTCCTAGTTTTATTTTCATTTTGGTCGGCAAATGTTTTCAAAAATGCTTTCAACATTTCAAAAACGTTTTCAAAATGTTTTCATATTCATAAGATACTTCTGACTTGCTTCTCGGTTTCTGTCTTGTTCTTGTGCTTTAGCAAAAACTCGATGTCACCCGTTGTAGCTTCCAATAGGCATGGGGGCCATTCAAAATACTTTCCATTTTCCACTGAGGTACATTCTTAGGAGAGCTTTTCCAATCCAAATAACTGGCATTTATTACTTTTTAATTGCTTAGTGTGATACTTGCTTACATTTGCTGTTTTAATGTCTTTTCCTGTCTGTAAAATGAGAGTCCCAGAGGGCACATGCGTGCAGTCGCTGAATTCAGTTTACATAGCTCGATGGATGTTTTGGGAAAAACATATTGTGTGTATGTGCAGTTTGTCACAGATGGTGTCCCGACAAGAAAAAGAGGTTGTGCTAATGCTGAAGGAAAATGAAATGAAAGTAAGTAAATGAAATAGCAAAAATAAGATGGCCTGAGAGCTTAGTGTCATTTTTTCCAGCTGCTGTGGGGAAGGCGGTCAGTGTGGCGCACACATTTGAGCTCAGCAGACATTCTCAAGTTGCACTATGTAGGCAACAAACAATGGGCAGGAGAAATTTCTCTGGGCGATTTTGCTCCTCTAAATATTACCAGTGTCCCACTTTTAAGTCCAATGTCTTTTTTTTTCTTGTGAGCTTTTTGTGAAACCTGGTCATGAAAGTAGGTAGGGATCTTAATTCCATATTAAAGAAACAAAAAGCGGTATATTGCTAGTCTTTGAGAGTGTAAAGAAAAGCCTTAGAAAGTGAAAGAGTTCTGAAACTTTAAAAAAGGCAAGGCAGGCAAAATGTGGACATTTCACTCCTAGTTATTTATTTAACTTAAGGTGGGCCATTTGTTTACTAAGGTTTAGTTTGGGGGACCAGTGAATTTTAATAGCTCTGGTCTTGGCAGTGTGAGTCTGGTGAAAATAGTATTACCCCAGTGCCCTTCTGAGAATGCATATTTCAACTTCTTCCTCTTCTGGCATACATAAATTAGGAGAAGGCTTATTTTTCTCAGTTTATGATTGCTGCAGGAGGAGAAAAAACAGGACTTGTATATCGCTGAAAACCGAGGAGATGTGCATTATGAACCTGCACTTAGAGTCTGCTTAGGTTCTGTCAGGGAGGGCCAAGCTCTATGGCAAACTCCTCTATGCACCGCTGTAAATCCAAAACATCCTGAAATGATTCTGAATTAGCTTTTCATCACCCGTCATAAATCTCGTCTGCTGGGTTTGTTCTGCTGTCTCTTGGATCGCAGCTGAGCTAATGGCACGAACAGCGAGATTAACTCTGGGTCTTCCTTTGCTCCGTAGGCCTCCTCAGCGGGCAGACGTCTCCAACCAACACCAAGCTGGAGAAGCTGGACCCGCAGCAGGTGCTGCAGCTGTGCCTGCGCTACCAGGACCACCTCCACCAGTGCGCCGAGGCCGTGGCCTTTGACCAGAACGCGCTGGTGAAGCGCATTAAGGAGGTGCGGGGCGGGGAAGGGCCGGGGCCGCGGGGGCTGGGTGGGCTCGGCGCCGGGTCACCTGCAGCGGCCTGCGGAGGAGCAGCGTGTGCGGGGCCGCGGAGCCCTGCGGCATGCTCACTGCGGGCCCTGTCAGGCTGTGTGCTTGCTGGCTGTAAACAGCGGCTGCTCCTCTGGAATGGCAAGTGCTGCAAGCAGCTCTGGAAGAAGTAAAAGATTTACTGACGTTTTTAAGGTAACTGTTGGGATGGATGAAAGTTTGACAAGAAAGTGTGCTTGGCAGAAAGATTTTTGAATGTAGAAACTGAGAAAGGAATAGAGATGGAAGCAAGTTTTGATATAGAAGAATAACAAAGGTCTAAAGGAACTGCTGAGCCAGTCTTACTGGATAACTAAGAAGACAAAGGGTATGTTAGTTCAGAAAGGTTTTTATGACTTAGAACAAAGGATAAGCCCACTTCAAACAGATGTTTTTTACCAAGCAGAAAAATACAAGAAGTAAATAGACATGCTGATGTTGTAAGTAGAAAAAAGGTCTCAGAATTTTCCACTGCAAGAAAACTGAAAAATCACTTCTAGCTTAAACTGTAACATACTAACCTTTTGTGATTGGAGAATAGTAACATGAATATTGTAATGTTAATAGTTATGATAGGCTATAGATAATAGTAAAAGTGTTGATTGGTTGTTATGTATTAAGATGATCAGCAAAGAAAAGTATATAATGTATACCAAACCAGAACTAACATGACTTCAGACATGCCTATAGCTGTGGCTGATGGCTTTAGGCTGGGCTCTGTTAGCCACATCTCTTACAGGTAGCATTCCTTATTTAGGTCTGTATAGCGTACATTTTATTATACCCCATGGTTAGGCTATAATTTAAGGAAGGAAAGGGTTATCTTAACATCTTCTGTGGCTGGAGAAGGTAGTACTTCAGTGGTTTTGTAGAGCTGGATTTGTTTTCAAAGCCCGTAACATGCCATCTCATTTCTGACCTCTATGGCAAAAGTCTCCTGTGCTGCTGCTTTTATCACTAAACCATCATTTGGAAACCATAGATCTGTTTAAATATTGAGTGATACTGTTTGAGATTGAATTAATTCCTGGGATGAGCATACTGCAATGGGATAGTCTTTCTTATGTGTGACTACTAATGTTGGAAGCAGTAGAATGGCTGCCAGATTTTATTTTTTTTAAATCAAGACAGACTGGCATGACAGGGAAATGTTGCTTGAGGTGTTTTCTCAGATACTCCCAGAAGAGCTGGTGAATTCTGCATATCTCAAAAATCCTTGAGACCAAATACCTTTTCAGTGTCAAAAAAATGTTTTTGAGCATGTAGTTAATTTTTATTCATGCAGTATAAACACTGACCTTGATTTGTTGCTGCTCTATTGGCTTAGAGTTAAGAAAATCCCACATGACAAACTGGGCAATAAATTTGATTCATTGGCTGTTTTGAGAAGTTGCTGTCATCGTGAAGTTGTAAGTCCAAAATAATGTGGGAAGCATTAAAAAGGCCTATTTACTTTGGTGTATCAAGATCTGAGGCCAGCTATTACGCAAGATGTAAAGATATTTGCAGATGTTGGTGACTCAGATCACACAATCTCAGAAATGGGATTTAATTGCCAGCCTAATGACAGTGTACTGCATTAATCCAAACAGATTGTAATTCTTTTGGCTGTTAAAGTGTGAGAGGGAATAGTGACATGATTAAAAGCTGTGGTAGACACTACCAGTACAGTCTTCATTAATTGGGTTTGCCTTCTATAGGGCAAGTGGCAGAGTCCCTTTCAAATTAGCTACAGTGGTATTCTTCTGGTTCATAAGGCTTGCGATTATCTTTCATCTAAAATAAAGTTAATTATGATACTGATATTCTCACTAGCTTCTTTATAACAGCCTCCTCTGACAAAGTGATGGAGAAATGGGGAATTCTGTAAGTCAGAGAACTGACAAATCAGCTGTGGTTTGTTTTTGGGTTTGTTTTTTTTTTTTTGGTCACAACTTTTAAGTAACTTCAGATGCTTTCAGTCCCTCTACCAGACCTGGTGGGTTTTTACTGTTCATTTTCCTAATACTTTCTAAGTGTTTTTCTTGCTTTGGCTGTTCCACATGTGTGTTCTGGAGGATCTGGGTGGGACCCACTTGGCTTAAATTGTTCTTTCCAAATTGCTTGGGCTCTCCTTGATGCACTAAATTGAACCACTGCTGACAGTTGTTGACAACACAGGGTGCAGCTGAACCAGAGCAGGGGATGTCTCTCCTTACAAGTGTAGACAAAGAAAATCACCTTTGACTTCACTGATTTGTCAGCAATGATTTGGTTTTGCCATGTACACAAAACTTTGACCCTTAGTAACACATAAAAATGAAAGAGAAAATCAAGTGTATTGTGAGAAGCAGAATGTGTGCACAAGCTGGGACAGTAAATTCTTTTATTGTCATTTTGGTAGCCAGTATTTCCCTTTCCCTTTCTTTAACCCTGTAGGTACTGAAGTATTTTTCTTCTGATAATAGACTTGTCAAGTGATTGATGTTTTTAACTTTGCACAAAATGTTGGTGAGCTTTAGTCTCCGATTTCCTATCATTTGTCTGAGGTATGTTCACTTCTCAGATTCTAACTGTACTAATAGTCCTGCTGTGTAGTCCAGTGCTACACTCACACTGCCTGAAGCCAGGATTTTTTTTTAGTCTTTCCTTGACAAAATGTCCCAGAGCAAATATATTTTGGTCATTGTCTGTGTTACCAGGAAATAAGTTTCCTGGATTCTGTCAAAACTCAGAAGTGCTGCTGTAAATTAATTGGTCCTCACTAACTCAGAATTGACGGTGGTGGTTTGCAAATCAGCACACAGTCTGAATTATAGTGGTTCTGAATAGGAAAGAGAATGAGCTAAAGAAAAACACCCTGCTTGCATGACAGTAGTGACTGCAGGTTTGAGCAGACCCATCTGTGCCTTCTGTGCCTTCAGGGAGCAGTCCAGTCTAGCTTTGCTCTCCATCCCATTTCCCAGTACAGCCAGAATTTCTTTGCAGTGTTGGCTGGATCCGTATCGGCTCCTAAATGTAGAACTCTGTGCAGCTTCCAGGTGGCTGTGACTGTTCTCTCTTGAGCAGAAATACATTTTCTGGATGGAAGAGGTTCCTTAAAGGGGAAGAATTGAAAATGTGATGGAAGGTGGTTGACTCAGGTGCCCTTGTTCATACCAGCATGAATTTTGGTTTTGGGAGGGAATTATTTACTTATGACAAGGGATATTTACTTATGACTGTCAGGAAATAAAAAGGAGGATGTGCTTGCATCTTTTTAGGGAAAATTCTACAGATTTGCATTGTTACTCATTTGAAGTTTTGAGGAACTCCAGCTGCTGTGGGTTTGATAGAGCCACACATGCTCTCTTCACCAGGAGTGTCTGCCCTAGTTTTGTGATCTGCAAAACAGGGTTTTTGACAAGATTAGTTTGAAGGCAAATGCTGACCAGCTCTAAAGGTATGAACGGGGGAAAGCAGCAAATAAGTGGGGAGAGGACTACTTTACATTAAGTGCTTACCAGTGGAGGATATCTGTTTTGGGTGCCAGGGAGACAGTTTCAGGAGTCATGTGGTAGGGGACAGTGAATACCAGGGAATGGAAAACAAGTAGAATAGGTAAAAGCTGGGGAACAGAACTAAATTTTTAGAAGGGGCCCATGATTTTGTATGCCTTCAAAATAGTCTAGTTTCAGTGCCTTAGAAAAGGATTATTGTGTGCACAATGTACTAAGCTTCTCAAAAATCACATCTTACAAATACCTGAAGGTAAGCATACAAAAATTACTAGTCACACGTGAAAATTGAGGCTTGTCTTCTTTCTATGAAAGCAAAAGGGAAACTGAAAGCCCTCTAAGCTCCTTTCAAAGAAGCTTTGAGTGAAAAGATCTTCAGCATTTCTTACTAGACTTCCGTCATTGGCAATGGGGTTGTGCTTTTGAAGTATCCAATGTACCCTTAAAGGCAAATGTAGATCCTAGATACACTGTGCTTAAAATGTATTTGGAAATGGATTGTTGGGAGGGCTCTGATGCTTTGCCTTGAAAACAAATGTCAATGCAGTGTTATCTGTAGCTTTTATTACCACAGTAATCCTAGACTGCCAATAATTTTGAAAACAGCTGTTTTTACAATACAAGATTAAATTTCAAATGTCTCAGTCTAAGCTGGCCTATAGTCTATGCATCTATAGGGGGGAGTTGGGGGAAACCCCCCACATTTTCCAATATAATAAATATTACTTTTATATTTGCAGTAGTTAAATTAATTTTGTCCAGACAGGCATTAATATCAGTAATGCAGCAAATTGCAATGTATGGCTTGTTTCATACCTATAAATTCTTCTATAGGAGGGCTGCCTTGTAGCAGTCTGATATTTCCTGCTGGAAATTTAAGGGCAAGGTCCCTTAAGGTGGTGGTAAAGGGAAAAGCTGTCCTAAGTGCAGGAAGCTGTTCCATCACCAGGAATGAATGAGATCTGGGCCAGAAACTTTGGCAGGACATTGCCTGGCTGGGGACTATGTCAGCCACAGCTGCAATGGGACTCAAGGTGCACATGTGCTGTAAGCACACAGAGGTTCTACTGTGTGAAACACTACAGGCACTTCTCCTAGCTCCATCCCTCCATGGGCAGAGAAATCTGAAGTGCCTGGGATTCATCCTGTGTTCCAGTCACAGCTGAGCACTGTCTCTTCAGGGAATAGACTCAAATGAAGAGGAAGTTTCAGGGAGGTGTTTTTTGCCTGGTCTTTGATTTGTTTTGTTTCAGGACTCATCTTAGTGAGGTGTTCATTGCCATTTCCTCTTAGTTGTGGTTTCAGACCTGAGTTTCCAAGACTGTTTGTGAAATCTGTTTTCAGCAGACATGCCCTGAGAGTGATGCACCTTCTGACTAAACTGAATTAGGCCCGCAAAAGATGAATGGCTCTACTAAGTCCAAACTATATCTTCAGCTTCAGGCCTTTGCTTTTAGGCCCATATAGACCAACCCATGAAGTTACCTTTCAGCTCATTAAAGGGGAGGGGTTGGGGAATCAAAAGTAAGCCTGTTAAAAGAAGCCCGGCAAAAATGCAAATGGAGATGTATTTAATTTTGACACAACATAAAAAGATGTTCTGGATGAGGCTGTGTTGACTTGCAAGCAAAATTGGGCCTTTTGGTTCATGGACTTAAATTACTAATGCCCCAATCCAGGGAAAGGAGCCTGAGATTCCTTGTGCTAATAATATTTCTGAAAAGGGGAAGAACCTCGGTTGAAATGCCACTTGTATTTTCAAGGGATTTAATGCCACACCGCCCTTTAGAAAAAAAAACTAGAAAACATTGTGTTCTGTAGGAAATAAATACCTTAAATTTAGTCTTTGGCATCTTGGGAATGGATGGATGAGGACTGTGGCAATCTATCCAGCTCTTTATTTCTCTTCTCATCAGCAACGAAGTGTTGTTTATAAAGACTGGAATCTCAACAGGCACCATCATGCAGAAATAAATGCACAGGATTATGAAGCTGGAAACCTGTTAATCTTCATGTCCTTTAGTTGATCTTGCTCATTTTTCTCCAGTCTGCTGTGCAAGTAGCTTGAATACCTAAGTGGTGGGGTGGTGTCTTAACCAGCCAGCACCAAAATGTGAAAATGCACTTGAAAAGGCTTCACAATTGTTACTTTAATATAGAAAATTAGTGTCTAGCAGTGTATGCCTGAGGCAGATGGCCAGTGCTCTGTTGTACATGACCTTTATGAAGGGATCTAGCAATTATAAAGAAAGAGGAAAGACACTGGTGACAGTCTGAAATCTGTTTTGCTGACATGCACTGCTTTGTCTGGTGTCATAAAAAAAGAGCAGTCCCTTGCTACTAGAATATATGTGTGTAATCAGTTTCAGCATGTTCCCTTGTCTTGTGCTTTGTGGCCTTTTGAGGAAAGATCTAAACTGGAATCCTTTTGACAACTGAATTTCCAAGGAAGAAAATTAAGCTTGAACAAGCATCTAGCAGTCAGAAAGGTTTGCATTATTATAGAGCTTAGATGCTTAAGAAACTGTCACTGAAGATCCCAAGTCTAGCATGCAAAGCCTTTTAATAACACTTTCATAGGGATTAATGCATGGAGTTTATGATCATCATGTACCAGAAGGAATATGATTCAGTTCCTTCTCACAGCTTGCTTAAACTAGGAAACAGGATTTCTTATTCTAGCATTGTTTTCCCAGGTGGAAAAAACTTACAACAACCCCCTGCCCCAAGTTTGTAGAACTTTAAATAGGAATATGAAGAGCTAGATTTCGTTACAGAGCTAGCAGACTTGATGGTGGATTTGGGCATGAAAGGAATTTGAGATAGGAAGAAAGCAAGTATCAACCTGGGGTATATCACAGCTTGTACTTCCAGGAGAAATGAGAGTATGCTGATTGTCTTGCACAAAGCTGAGGAATCTCATCTGCCACACTGTGTGCAGCTCTCATAATGCTCATAACACAAGGAAAGGGCTATAAGGATGTGTGGGAAGTGGAGAACCTTGGGAAGGTAACTGGAAAAGCTTTGCTTGTTTGGCTTAGTCAAATGACTACAGAAAGTGATATGATTTCTTTTTGAAAATCAGTTTGGCATTAATGTAGACTAAAAATGGCCTTTTCCTTCCCTGAAGGATTGTGTTGATACAGAAAAAGTCAGTTCACAAGCTTTCATTCTTAATTATTACCTCCTGTTTCAGTGTTGAATTGAAATTTTCAAGGTGTCAACTCTGCCCTTAAGTGAGAATTGGGGTGGAGTGTGGAGGTGCCAGGAATATTAGTTAGAAGCTTTTCAGCAGTTTAATCTTTGTTTTAGACGGGTTAGCCAGACTTACTTGCAAATATTTGGAGTTGCACTGATGACTTTTAAGATGGTATTTGGTAGACTTGAGGGAGCAGGGTGGACCTTGTGTTAGCAGTCCCATAATTAGCATTGTGGCAATAAGCAGATGTGATCTGCAGAGATGACTTCATGTTGAAAGCATTACAAAGCCTTAGTGCAAGTAATCTGCCCATCTCGCTTTTTATGAAGGGTAGGGTTTCCTAAATGTTTCTGTGCTACTGGGGCATGAATGCCTCTACATGAGAACATCTATTAGCCACTATTGCAACACTGCTCTGGGGTATGAAACATATGATTTACTATTAATTCCTGTGGGCATTGCTCCTGACTGAATATGTCATCTACCTCTAGAAGTTTGGATAAAATGCTGAACTATAGTATAGTAGAATTCCCCGTAAGCACGCGTATGAACTGTGCCAAAACTGTAGTGAACTGGACAAAAAATAAGACTTGAATTTTTTTTTTAACTGCAACAGCAAGTGATACATTTGAAGAGTGGCTGCTGGACTTGCTGCAAATTGTCCGAAAGAGAAAATTCCCAATCAGATGAGTTCCAGCTGAAAAAGAGGCTCAGGTAGCAGTTGTAAACAAAATCAACAGCAGTATATGGTTAAGAATTTATAGGAGTTTTTAAGGTCAGAAAGGATTCTTGGGTCATAGCTTTTACTTTTCCTTAATCCAGTCCATAGAATTTAATTCTTCCTTATGCCTGTATAAGACTGTATGACTTACTTTTCAATTACAAGTTCTTCTACCAGATTGTAGTACAAATTTTCAAATGCCTTCTTGCATTTGATCAATTTATTCTAGAGATTCATTAGGAGACTGTCTTGGTTTGAAAAGACAGGTGTCTGCTAAGGAAGGCAGGAGCCTCCCTTGAAATGGAAAATGTAAACCGCCTCCCTCTGAATTGTTATAATCTTGAAATTATGGGGCTCCCAGGCAAAGGTCTGGGAATATGAATAACAGTTCTTTACAAGGAAAATTAAAAATACAAATGCAGTAGTACAAAAAAAAAACCAAACCAAAACAAAAAAAAACCCCAAAACACTGACAGAGTCAGAATATGACCTGTCACCCTGTGGGTCAGGGTGTTGGTAGCAGTCCCATTAAATGGTGGCTGCCCCTCCTGCAGTGACAGATGTGGTTCTTCTGGAGCAATGATGCTGTAGAAGGGTGGAGTTTTCCTCTGAAGGTCCAATAGTGGTGTAGCTGGGCCTGGTCTTCCTCTAGGAATCCAATAGAAGAAAGCTGCTCCTCTGGGAATCCAGTGGGAAAAGGCTGCCTGTGGTGTTCAAAACCTCAGCTTATATCCAGGTAGGAATGCTTGGCTCCTCCCCCTGGGCAGAGCGTCTCTCAATGGGATGATGTAATTTTATCAGTCATGCAGTGAGGCTCAATGGCTGGGAACAGAAGATATTTCCCAGAGGGAGGATTGGTTGTGGAAGAGATAAAGAAAAGCTGCCCAATTAACAGAAGATAACTGCCCCACCTCTAACAGATGGCAGTGGAATACACACTCCCAGCCACATCTTGCATCTCCAACCTAAGACATAGACATAAAAAAGAGGAATCTTGAGGCCACTGCAGCTGAATAGAGTAAAAACGAATGCTCAGAGTGGATCAGAGGTGGCACTAATGCTGCACTGAACTTTTGTGTGAATCACTGATCTCTCATGGTTTGTTCTCTTGTATTTTGAACAATAGTCTATAGCCTCAGAAGAGCTTGGTCTGTAAACGATCTACAGTGCTCAAAATTTCCTTGAGGCTTTCCTGAAGCCAAAGATTTACTGTCCAGATGTTGTGGCCTCCAGAAAATTGCTGGCATGTCTGAGCTTCAGATCTGTGGAAGTATGGTGGAGTCAGCCTTGCAAGACTGTCTTCTGGGAATGAAAGAGTAGACCCTCCCCTTAACATCAATGGGGTGTACTTGGCTCATTTCATGTGCTTTTCAAACATGGAAGGAAGAGCTATGAATACAAATTAATATTTCAGGAGTTTTTCAGGTTATCAGTGACTGACTTTGTTAGAAATTACATGCCTTTGAGTTTCCCTGGTGAAGGGAAGTTGATTTGGATTTCTAGATGAGAAATACGGCTAGCAGGAAAAGAGCAAAGCTCCATCAGGGCTCTCAGGTGTCCAGAAATCCCCAAATCCTGACTTCTGGGCTCATGTCCATGCTCATGTAACACTGCAGCCTTCTTGCATGTATCCAAGGCATGTGCAGAGCACATGGAGGGAGGTCTAATGCACCCAGATGTGTTGGACTGGCAGTATGAGTGTGTCAGGGTGTGTGAACCCAGCTTTGTCTGCAGTTCCCCAGAGAAAAAAGAGGAGTCTTAGATAATCCTTTTAGCACCTCACACAAAGTAGGAAATAGTGAAAACTCAGCTCCTTTGCATTCTGTGAGAATAGATTTAAGAGCATTTTCTACTTAAATATAATTTTATTTTAGTGTGTCTAACCCTGACTAAACACAGCAGTCTCATTCCCTTCTGGAAGACTTCTGTAGGACATGTGGAAAAGAAGACCTACAGCTATCAGGTCCCATCTGTGAAGCTGAGAATAAATAGCAGATGGCTTGCAAATGTAATGATGCTGACTGTTTTCACTCTGAAGTGAGAATGGTGGTATTTTCTGAGAAACATCTCATTAATGATAGTGCTCATCTCTTTTCAAATCAATGCTTAATTGTGATGGGAAACCCAACTTGCTTAAAGCTAGTCATTCTGACATGTTGAAAGTACAAAACTGAAATTTATTATAAAATAACCCCCTAAGGGTAAACAACACTTATAATTGCTGTTGTCCTGTAACATTCAAGCTCTGGCTGCATATGGTAATGTTGTGGGCAAGTAATGTGTCAGCAGCATAAAATCAGGAAATGAGATTGAAGGTTGTGTTTTCTAGCAGAATTATTAGGTAGGCTGAAATAGGAGTTGTGCAAGTCATCATTTAGGCAATAGAGGTGTAACAGATACATACTTTTTCTTTCCCAGGAACAGCTAATTGAAGACAGAGCAGGAATGTCTTATTAATTACTGTGGAATTTTATTCCACAAAAGAGAGGTTTTGTGAGGTGCAATAATCTTGTTTGGATGGGATATTTGTATTTATTTTTCTTTAACTTGGTGATTTAGAATAGGTATGGAAGCATTTCTAATGCTTAGGATGTAATTTAACATTTTTAGCCATTATAAATTTTAGAGGTAGCTTTAGATGGATGTAGATTATTCTACAAAATCAGCAAATGAAAGCTCCAAAAAGGTGTTCTTATTAATCAAAGACAATGAGCTAGAAATTACTATGACCTTTTTTTTTGGTGACAGTTTAGAAAGCTTACTGGTAAAATCGGATCTTTTTGGGTTTTTTTTCTGTCCTGTTTTTTCAGGAATCTTGTGCATTTAAGTCTAATACAGCCACAGCAAACACTGAGTTTGAACCCAGGATCATGTGCAGGGAGAGATGGTGCTTTTCACTGTGTGACCCTGCTGGTTTGTGACTGTCAGGCTGGGAGTCAGGCTAGCTCATGGGCCAGGAGACCAAACCACTGAAGAAGAGAGAGGCTGGGAAGACTCAGTTTGTTTTGAGGACTTAGGTGCCGAACTAAGCTTGTGATTAGTCCAGCTCCTTTGAGGATGGTGTCACTGCTGCTTTGCAGTGCCGAGTTTCACTTGCTTTTGTGAAAATAGTTTAGCTGTTTTGAAAGACAGAGATTTGGGTTGAGGGAAATATAAGTAAAGACAGACCAGTAGAATGGGACTGTGATAGGAAATGTATCCAAATGGGAGAGCTGGCTATCAGGTTTTGCTGCCCATCTTCTCCCACCTCTGTGAAGTGGGGCGCTGCCTTTTTTAAACACTTGGAAGTCTGTGGTGCATTAGGTCTAAGCAAGAGGTAGGTATTGTTTCAGTCATAGCTTTGGGACTCATTTTTTAGCACCAGTCAGTAATAGCAGCCATAACTTAATCTTGGGAGCCTGCCAGTTGCTAGGGATGCTGGTGGGTCTCAGGCAGGGAGGGCTCCAGTTGGAGCTGGGAGGGAGGTGTGGGCTGAGGAGGCCATGCTGTGTGGGAGTGACAAACACCTCCTGGCCAATAACACAATAGGCAGGGAAAGATTGACATAAAGGTGGAAAAGCTTATTTCAAGAGTAAACCTTCTTCTTTGGAATTCTGAATGCTTTTGTGTGTCCCAAGGCCTTCCAGAATAATTAAATCTACAGGTGCAGCTGCTTATGTTGATGTTATATACATGTTTTCATTTATCTACTGTAGAACTAAGGGACTAAACATGGGTTTAATTTCGATCTTTAGGAGTAAGGGCCTTGATGTACCTATTAATATTGCTATAATTCAGTTCCAGAGCCAGTTGAAATGGTTACTCTTCTGTTTCTAACTTGACTGAGATCTGTGCAATGCTTAGACAGAATAACCCTTACCAACTGTTTACCAGCAACGACAGATCACAGAGGGAGCAAAAGGAATATTTTGGCAGTGGATTTGATCTTAGATGTGATAAGGAGATCCTAAACACAAACTATAGCTGTTTACCTGGCAGTGGGGCAGAGGAAGGGTACAGCTCCATGAGAGCTGTTCTTATGGCTGAAGCTGAAGAGAAGGGGCTAGGATCCATGGCTGAGCATCTCTGTTCTGTACCTGGCACAGAAGCTGCCCAGTCAGTTTATCACTTACCAGTGTGTGCTGAGTGGGACAAACGGGATGTTCCCAGCATCAGAAAGTCATCGCCATCTATTGTGCTGTGTCATGGTTTGAGGCTTACCCGGAAATGGTCAGATTTATTGGCGGCTCAGTGAGATCCCAAGTGAAGAAATTCAGGAGGAAGAGGGAGGAGCTTCCTCTTTTTTCCAGGCAGGGAACACAGAGGTGAGAGCTCTTGCCTGGGCCTGGGTGGGGCTGGGCCCCTGCCCCAGGCCCGGCCAGCCGGCGGCTGCGGG